>JAGFZM010002370.1:0-10788 GCA_017657215.1 Limnothrissa miodon | reverse complement strand
ATGACCTACCAAAAACAATCAGAACAGGGCCATCTCTGGAGGCCTTCAAAAAGCTCTTAAAGACCCAGCTATTCAGAGAACATCTTCTATCCTAGCACTAAAATGAACTGAAGCACTATCCCCTAGCACTATGCTCCTTAAGGTTTCTGCTATGTAGCTTGATTGTTATCCTCGTTTTGTAAGTCGCTTTGGATAAAAGCGTCCGCTAAATGCATAAATGTAGATGTAAATGTTTTGCAAAAACAGCCACAGATGCCAAAAATCAATTGCACTTACATTTATTATATACAGCATAAATAAGAGTTACAAAAAGAATAATGAGAAATAATAAAAGACCATCAAGGAGGTCTCCCTAAGAGAACATGAGCCATATAGGCTAAAAAGAGTGGTCTAAGTCGAGTCTGAAACGAGTTTAACAAAGGTATAAAGCATACTTGAGAGAAGTCAAAAAGAATGTCAAAATGAAGTCTACGAATGTCCGTAGAAGTCTGAAAAAGGTCCAAATGAAGTCTGAGGAAAATCTGTATAAGTCTGAAGAAAATCTGAATGAAGTCTGAGTCTTGCACAGAGTGCAGGACGATTTATACCCAACAAAGATAACCAGACCAATGTGGCGAGCATGCCACGTAGGTGACCTTGAAGGCCTAGAGACGTTAATAATGAGGCCTAGGGATCCACCAAGTGGATAAACAAGTACTAAAACAAGAGAGTCATCTCGAGAGGGGGACAGGGGATCAGAAGTGTGACTAAATAACTACACATATGGTAAATAGCTTGAACATGAAATAGTAAACACTATAAGACTCAGTATAGTAATACATCAGAAAATACACCAAAATCTAACAGTGGGCTCTTTAAATGCTGATGACATTGAATGACTGTTTTTGCTTGATTTCAGACTTTTTCAGATTATCAACCATATTTAATGTTTTTTGTTTTGTTGGCAATTTTTTTTTCTCTCAGAGACATAAAGTTAGTTCAATGTCTTAAAGAGAATCTAAAGAATGGATTAGACAATTTTACAATACAGCATGTCAAGCGTAAGGTCAGCGAGAGCTTAAAAAGTCTAGGTCTTTAAACCTTTAAAGTTCCTGTTAAGTTAAAAGAAGGCAAAGCCAGTAAGTTTATTAGTGAGCCTCTAAGAAAAGAGAAAAGGATAGTTTGGAATGTTAGTTATGTGACTTGGTTAATTACTGATAATTTTTATTTTAATTGCAATAAAGTGAGATTGAGACAGCACTAATATAAATACTGTATAATTAGACATTCAGTAATGGTCATGATTATGTGTAGAAAGGGCATATTAATTGTAATTCTCGGCATAATTCTTGTTTCTTATATTCTTCACTCTTATATGGCATTTAGTCAAATTTACTTGAGTGAGTCTGCCCATCTAAAAAAAAGTGATTGAATTGGTATTACCAATGGTACCACTGTAACTAGCCTATTATTCTAAAAAGGAAACACGTCCCAGACAGTATCTGACTTTTCCCTTCAAATGGTTTGTTTCACAGGAGAAAACCTTTCTGATATGCTGTCAGAATTACACCTGGAGAAGTACAAAGGAGGAAAGCTAAGTCTCAGCTCAGTCCTGGAGATCAACAGTTTTGTGGAAACTGCTGATTGTGGGGAGCCGCTCCCATGTTGCTTTCTAAGAAGGCTGATCCACAATTTAGATGCAAGAGAGACACAATTTCAGGAGCAGAATGCAGATGTCCGTGATCTTTCTGTTGACATAAATCCACTAGATCTGATGGTTGCTCTTTTCCACTGCTCAGATCCTTTCCTCCAGCAGGATTTGGTCTCCAAAATGTTCATGTGCAAATCTGCTGTGCCTCTACTGCTGCCAAACTGTGACTCACAGCAGAGCACTCTGATGTTGTGGGCTCTAAGAGGTATAGTTAAAGAGTCCAGACCTCACTCTTTAGCAGTTGAAATGGATTTTGTTGAGGGCAGGATGGTAGAGATGACCATCCCCATGATATCTTTTATCAGACTAGGAAAGAGTAATTTACCCAAGTCAAAGATTCTGAATGCATTGCTCGAAGATGTTAATGAGCAAAGGAACACATTTGTTCACCATGGCATGAAAAATGGTAATGTGCCCAGAAGAATATCAGATGGATTGGTTGAACTTAGCTGGTTTTTGCCATCTGGGAATCAATACCTTGACAGATTCCCACGCCCATTGGCTATAGCCAATCTAAGAGGGGATGGAAAGTTTTTTGAGCGTGAGATTTCTTTTCTGTGTCAGACCTCAGCTGCAGTTTTCATTTTTAGTAATGAACTACCATATGGTGACCTCAGCTTTATGAACAACAAAGAGTTTTTCTGGGTCACCGATGGGCAAGGACAGAATGCATGCAAATACAACATCAGTGAGAAGAATGTGATTATTTTGAGTCAGGATAGAGAATCGATGAAGCCCTTACGTCAGCAGATGATTAGTGTCATTGAGAAGAATACGTTTGAAATGAAATTGGAAGAAATGCATGTTGTTGCTCAAAGTCAGAAAATTGAAGTAGATGAGGATAATTATGAATGCAAAACTGGCAGACAAAGTGCAAAGCAAATCACAATGTGTATTAATGATGTTGGGAACTTTAAGGAGACCCAGTTATCTTGGCTTGGAGACCTTTGGAATGAAATCAGCCTATTGGAGAAAGAGATGGTCAGACTGAGAAAAGCAGATAGAATTCAGAGCATGGAAAACTACAAGAGTTCACTGAAGAAAAAGATAGAGGAACTGAGAGTAAGACAGCAGCAGAAGGGAATCTCTGACATCATGTCAAAATTTATTTATGGAATCTCCCTGCCAGAACGTCAACGTGTCTATTTCCTGCAGTGGTTAAAGATTGACCTTGAAACTCTCACTAGAAAAAAGTTGTCCCTTCTTAGAAAGGAGTACAGACAAAAGTGTAGCCACCAGCAAACAAGGAGCGAAATTAATCCATACTTGGACAACGAAATCTCCAGAAACTCATTGGGACTTGAGCACTTCTTCCGTGAGTTGGGTCAGTTTTATGAGTCAATCTGCCTCCTTCCAGAACATAACACAGCAAGGAAACAAATCCAGAGACTACCTGCTCTGTGTGCTCAGATCCTCCTAGATGGGTTTCCATTTGAACTTGTTGATGGAGATGTTTTAGATATCCCAATGGCTTGGATATCAGAAGTGATGATTCAGCTACATAAACTTGTGCACTCTAAGAGTAAGATGCTGGTGTTATCTGTGCTGGGAGTGCAAGGCACTGGAATGTCCACCCTTCTCAAAACCATGTTTGGAGTCAACAGTGGAAGGTGCACCAGAGGAGCCTTCATGCAGCTCATCAAAGTCTCTCAGGACTTCCACCCCAAACTCCAGTGTGACTTCATCATGGTCATTGACACCAAAGGGTTAAAATCACCAAAACAAACAGCACTAGGCACAAACTATGAACACAACAATGAACTCGCCACACTGCTGATAGGGCTTAGTGACATCACCATCATCAATGTAAGCATGGGGAACTCCAAAGAGATGAGGGATAATCTGCAGATTGCAACCCATGCTTTTCTCAGGATGACTGAAGTTGAAAAGAGGCTCAGATGTATATTTGTGCATCGGAATGCGGCTTCTTGTGACAGCAACATGAGAGACAGTAAGAAACTACTGAAAGAGCTTAATGATATGACCAGAAAAGCAGCAAAAATGGAAAGACAAGGAGATACCACAAAGTTCACTGATGTGATTGAGTGTGATCTAGATAAAAGCAGCAACTGCCTCCCTGAACTTAATTATGAAGGATCCCCAATGGTTCCAGTGAATGTCAAATACAGACAAGCAGTCTACCAACTAAAAAAAAAAATGATTTGCGACTTCCCAACTGATCAATGTGAGAGGAATGATGCAACAATGTTTGTGAAAATGGCAGAGAATCTACGTAATGCTGTAAAATTGGAGAATTTCATCTTTCAGTTCAAGAACACTAATGTTGCAAATGCATATTCAGATTTATGCAAACAGTATGACATTTGGGAGAGTTCATTTCGTAAAGAGATGAACGACTGGCTTGTGAACAAGATGGAAATTATGTCCAGAACTGAAGGTACTCAAGGTGGAAAGTACGACCAAACTGATTTCTTGCACAAGAAGCTCCATGAAGCACAACAGGATGGATTATATCTGTTGCACGAAGAGCGAGGGAAAATATTTGTGAAACTTCAGAAATACTTTCAGGGAAGGGATGTTGAAGGAATTTTAGGAGAAAACTACAAAAAGGAATTTGAGATGAGTGCTGAATCTCTCACAAATGAAACAGGAAATCACATAAAACAATCACTGGAAAGGGTTGTGTTAATGAGAGAACCATTAAATCAAGTAAACAATATCAGTCAGAAAATTGAGGCAAAAGTCCTGGAGTTAGTTAAAAAGGAAGATTTATCTGACAGTGACCTAAAAGAAGAATTTGAGAAGATGTGGACAGAAGCTAAGCTGCCTGGGATCAGTCAGTCAGAGATAGATGTTTATGATGATGTACTTCATCATCTAAGGGTCAATTTAAGATTAAAAGGCGGAAAGGTCTTGAGAATGTTAAAGAAAAGTGATCTGGAAAGATATCAGGTAAACATCTGCAGTTCTACAAAGCAATGTTGCAAGTGTCTCATTGATGACACAAACAAAAAGTGTGATGAGATTATCAGACGATATCTCAGCAATATGGAGAACTACAACCAAGGTTACCATGGATCATACATCAAAGAGATCCTCAATACTATTGACAACTGTATCAATCAGCACCATCACTTGACTCATGAATGTGAGGCTGAACTGAAGTTTTATAACTGTGGTTATGCAGCAAGGCTCTTCAAAGAAAAACAAAGATACTTTATTGCATACAATAACCCACATGAATACCTGGCGGAGTGGAAAGAAATATTTGAGAAACAATTTCTAGACTCATACCATAAAATGCGTCAGAAATGGTTTTACAGTTCATGTTTCAGACTGTGTGCCTAGACACCTGGGGCATTGTTGAGGAAATGAAGAAGAGTAATGGGGGAAAAGATTGCTGTATAAATAAACATTTGCCACTGACCATTTTAAACTATACTGGAAGGCTCATTCGAGACGTACAAGGAGTACTTAGGATCATTTGAAACATTTGTGAAAAACTGGATAAAGCAACAGACCATTCAGGGAATGTTAGCTGGGTAAAGAAAAAAATGACCTCCCAGATTGTTGTAAAAAGTATTAATGCAATCAGCTCCAAGGCTGTGAACTTTCATATGTTCATAGAACAATTCTACATACATTTTTAGAAATTAGCTTGTCCTCCTATCATCAAATGTCAGACAAAAAATCTGCTGACTTATCTGTCAGAGCTTGTTAATGAACTGGGGAAATAATTGGATTAGAAATATGATGGCAAAAGAGGCCCCCAACACATCACTGAAATAATTACAAATCTTCCTTCAAAACCCCATGACTTGCTGTTTTCTGGTCTGTGCGGATGTGGACATCAGTGTCCATTTTGCGGGAAATCAGATCTCACCTCTGGGAAATTGTTAACAGACACATGCAACTGTCTTGATAAAATGGATTTTTCCTGGTTCCAGGCCTGAATGAATGTGAATTGTGGCCATATAAAGAGAGAAAATCTTTATTGTGCTGTCAAAATTCAAAAGTTGCTTGGAGCAGTCTATGTGATGCTTACTGCATGTTGCAATCATGGGTAAATGCTACTGGAGATCAGGTGTCTATAGGTGTTTGAAATCAGCAGAGACCACATAAGTCATATGATGAGACTGATTAGACCTCATTCAAATTTAGTTTCTTAATGGGAAAATACTTTTTTTTTTAACTTGGAACCTTGCACTTGCAACTGATACACAAATACAATATACATTGTGCCAGCATCTAAATTACATAAAGTAGATTCATATATTATTCATTAACAGAGTATGTTTCATATAGAAAAGATTTCTTAGACTTGAGAAATTTTCAAAATTGGGCAAATGCAGACATGTTAGCCTAAGACAATTATCTTTTTAAATAGACAATTTTCTATTTAATATATGTGTACATATTAAGATTATGGTCATATTTTAATTATTTTGAAAGGTTCCATACTGTTTATCCTTTTCCGGTCTTCAACATATGTAATCACCATGTTAATTTAAAGTATGGATATTATCATTGTAATTATACACTGGGAAATATATTTCTTTATATTAGTATGGCTTTATATTAGTAATGTTAAGGAATGCACATTACATACATTAATTAGTTGCCAGGTGATGTGATGTGATGTGATTGAGAATTGCCTCAAAACTGAAAACACTTGAATAAACTTGAGTGTACTGAGATTTTTTTTCTTCCTTTGTTTGAAATGTATTTCTTTATACATTGGGCATTGCCTACTGGAAAGGCAAGACAAGTTTATTTATATAGCGCATTTCATACACAAAGGAGGCAGTTCAATGTGTTTTGCAAGATAAAGGCAGACAGCAATGAATAGATGAAAAGGTTGAAAATAAAAACATTGATGACAAAAGTAGTAAAAATAAAGGAATAAAATAAGGTAAGAAATTATATTAAATTAAAAGTTACATAAGTACATGAAAAAAGTGAAAGATGAAACGATAGAAAAAGTTGAAAGTTACATAAAAGTAAGGTAATAATATAAAGTAATAATAGGTAAAAGCTACGTAATAAAATACTAAAATTTAAAAGATTTTCAGTTACTAGTAGAAAGCATCTGCCAACAGCTTTCTGTCTACTGTTTTTAGTCTACTTTTGAAACTGGCAACAGTAGGGGCTTTTTGGATGTCCTCTTGCAGTTGGTTCCATAGCTGAACTGCATAGTAGCTGAAGGCTGCCGCAAAACATTTTGTTCTTACAGGGTGTGACGGACGTGTACGTCAGTGTCTGGTGTTGCCCTAACTGGCTATGTACTCCGGTCAGAGAGCAGTTGCAACCTCTGTTGTACAACGACTGTTTTATTGATGTTCAGTTCCCTCCACAAGAACATTGATATAAAGTCTATTCATGTATATGTGTGTGTATGTATCTGTGGTTTTCTGTAAATAAACAAATACAGAATCAAGAATTAGGATAAACCAAATTCTACAATAATTATAGAAAATATACAATAATAATTATACAATAATTATTCTCTGTGTACATAGGTGTACATTAATTAAATAACATACATCTGTATGCACCAAATAACTAAATAATGTAATTGCACTTAGTATACAAGTTAAATGTAAATACAGAGCCAAGTAACATAGTGAACTGTCAATGAGAATAAGGTAAATTAGGTTTTTATCCTGCTATGTTAACATTAACCACAAGATTGCGCACTAAGATCACAAATGGCAGAGCCGTATATGTGCTCAGCTTTTTTTGTTCTAGTGAGAACCCTAGCTGCTGATGGACTTTTTTGGCAGGCCTGTAAAAAGACCATTGCAGTAGTCAATCCTACTTGAACTAAAGGCATGGATTATTTTTTTCCAAATCATTCTTTGACATAAGTCCTCTTGGCAGTGTTTTCAGGTGATAGAATGTTGATTTAGAAATTGCTTTCATGTGACTGTCAGTTCAGCTGAAGTTCAGCTTACTGTCAATAAAAACCAGGATTTTTAACAGTATATTTTGTTTTAATCCCATTTTACTTTAATGAGACATGAGTAATTGATGCAAAAGGACTCAGTTTGCCTGGTGATGCATTCAGGAACTAGAGCTTATTTTGAGTCATAGGTTTTTTTTTGTGCTGGTGAGACCCAGACCCTTTCTTCTCTGGCAGATTAGAATTTTTATCGCACAGACACCACATGCACATCACATGAAACTGCAGAACCTGATATTTCCAATGGTGCTAGCCTAGTTTCTGTGAGGAATGGTTCGCAAGATAATATGCGTAAAATCACGTAAAAAAAAAAGCTCTGCGTCCATGTCACACCCATTCCTCTGTATGGTTAGCTGATTTGCAGAGCTGAGATGTCTTTTCTGGATCCTGGAGAGCAACAGAGAGAAATGTCAAGCAACTTGTACTGCATCCCCATTTTTCTCTGTGCAAAAAATAATACTTTGCTCCTCTATCTACATGTGAATCTTCTGGCATGCTTCCACTGGTGAGATGTCTGCAAAAATGTAATAACAAAATATATAAGATCTAAAATATTTTTTTCTTGATTCAAGATATAGCAAGTGTTGATTAGTGTGTTAGCAAGTGTTGATAGCCTTATAATGACTGAAAGGAATGATGAAAGCGTCAAAGTAAAGGTAGTGAAATTATTGATGTTGGGTTACAGTAACCCAGAAAATGGGTGTGACCTTTTAATCTAATGATGGTTTGTACCTCTTATTTGGGTTTATTGACCCATCAATTATGTTAAATTATTTTATGCTCAAGTTTTTTTTTTAATTGCTGGTTATAAACATCAACACAAACAAGCCTTGTAAAAAAAATCCTGTACTTTTTACAGTATCATGCTTGTTGCCAAACAATCCTGTAAAAAATACATTAAAACTCACCCTAACTCTGTAATTACAGAGTTGTAAGCTTTACATTTTAAACTGGTAATGGACTTTAGCAATATTGACATAAAATCATATTCAATTGACTGGGGAAAATGTGTTTTTGTATAGAATTTGTATGCAGATTCCACTCAAATGATCACTTATCACATCAATTAAAACCGTGAGGCATAACAAAACCATTAAAGATTAGGTCATTTTGAACTAATCAGTCAAGAACCGATATTTAACCGATAACCAATATATATATTATTTTATGAAAGTAGTTTTACAACACATGTTGAAGTTTTCATATATTTACCTTCAGTACATACAAATACAATGATATGCAGTAGATTTATATCTAGTCAGACTTCATTCTGCATAAGTTATGGAGTGTGTGGGGCAGGATGGGGTGCTTTGGGAAGGAAAGGGAATAAAGTGAAGAAATAGAAGGCAGTTATGTAGGTATGAGCAAAGTGTGCAACACAACTCATGTTACCAATAGGCTACTTGTCACATCCACTCTGCTGTCATTTATATTAAAAAACGAAGAAAAACTGTATGAGCATCCATTGCGCATTGCTAGAAATTATATGAATTTGAATTTGCATATTCCATTCCATAAAACTGAAATTACCAAAAATATTTCACTTTTCATTAGCAAGTGTTTTGTTTACAAGATGTGTGGGGATTGTATGGGGGACTATGTGGACTGCATATCAGGTAAGATGGTAAGTGGTGTTTAATCAGAACAACTTGGCAGTTTCCATCCACAAGTAGGTTGTAATCTTGTACAACAATTACTTCAAATTTAACTCCAAGGGTGACCATTTCTGTTTCTGTTGGGTTTGACAATATTGACAATATGTATAAATATCATGTGACAAATGAGATAGGTCAGCCGACCAGATAACATTATTTCCTGTTTGCAACCGTGAAAGCAAATGTTTTTCACCAAGGAATATAATGAAGGTAATTAAAATATCTTAATTACAGAAAACAATCATACAGTATTTACATACCTGCAGTATGTGCACACATATTTTGTGACAAAAAAAGAGAGAATATATCTGTGTGTGACTCATTACATAATGTGCACAACACATACCCCTACTGAGATGGACTGTGCCATTGATTTTGTCTGATTGGTGCACTTGTAAAGTGGGTGCCTACCAATAAGTAAAACATACCAAAGATTTACTGTATCCTCTGCCACTCACATAGCCAGAGCTGTCACCTATCTGAATAAGACATTGGTTAGATCTGGTTAGAGATTGGTCAGTCTTAGGAAAGAATTCTACATTTCATTTATATTAAAAAAGCTGTTCAGGGTTAGCAAGTTAGTGTACCCCATTTGTTGTTAGTTGCTGGATTTAATTTTGAATCAAATTGTCTTGTTCTATTTCTTAGAGACAGCACTTGGTGTTTGAACAGTAGGGATGGTTCGATTCTCACAGGATCTCTTCTTTAAATAATGCAATGACTCATGTATAGGGGATGACCCTACATATGGATACAGTATATGTGTTTTTGCCTTAGACTCCAGGGCTCTGTGAGGCGCTTGGTGACCCCAGCCAAACAAGTTCTGGGCCCATAGGTTAAACATATAATAAATCAGATATATGTGTGTGAGAGAGAGGACTGAGTATGAAGCACAGGTGAATAAATGTGTGTGTGTGTGTGTGTGTGTGTATATATTTGAGGGGTGAACATGAAGCACTAGTGAATAAGAAGAGTGGTATCTGCTATCCTGTGAATAAGAAGACTGGTATCTGTCATCCACATGAACATACATAGCCTAAGTGTGTCTGTGTGTGTGTGTGAGGGGTGAATATGAAGCTCTGATGAATAAGTGTGTTTGTGTGTGTGAGGGGTGAGTATGAAGCACTGGTGAATAAGTGTACATTCTTTGACAGGTTGTGGAAAACAACATTATATTATATGTATGTATATACCTATATATTTATATTATACATTATATATGTATATAATACTATAATAACTGAGATATTTTTGAGGGGGTGGAGACACCCATAGCTGGGGGAGGGGGGGGGTGGGGGTTGATAATGGTGTGGAGGAGGAGAATCATAGACTGTATATAAAAAGGAGAACTGGGCGTAGGGCCTGATGATGTTGTAATAGTTTCAATTGCCATATAACTCCGCATCATGTGCTCTGACCCAGTCTGGTTGAGGTCAGACACACCCCTATAAGCCCTCCCCCTTGTCTTACTATCACACACACACACACACATGCATACATACATTAACAGATACTTCTTT
>JAGFZM010002369.1:0-13764 GCA_017657215.1 Limnothrissa miodon | reverse complement strand
CACACACACACACACACACACACACCTTGAAAACAGCTGACAGGTCATCATGAGTCTTGCTGAGGGATGGATGATCTGTTTGTTTGTCCTGTTGGATGCTGAGAGAAACAGAAGTACAGCAGGTATTGGTCCAAATACACAGCTAGGCTAAATACTGTGTGCTCCAAATACCAACACCTGTGTTTGTCACATCAATACCAATCTGATGGGCCTGCCTCAGCCCAGGTAGATGACAGCAACAGATTTGAATTCAGCTACTAGGTATTACATTCCCAACAAACACAACACACAACAAAACAATACAGATATTCAATTCAATTTTATTTATATAGCGCATTTTTACAAAAGCCATGTCTTGATGATGTAGGTGCGAAAATATAAGGAAATATAAATATATGTGTACTATTGTGATGATTACAGTAACAACAGTACAGGGTAATATCTGCCTAGTAACAAGGTCAACAAATCAGATTCCCTCTGCATGAACGAGGGTCAGTAGACAGCACTTTCGGGCGAGAAAAGGGATTTGGTCGCAGCGTTACCCGCACGTCATCTTGCGTAAATTCAAGGCAATCAGGACTGACTGACAGGGCAGTCAGATCGCTGACGCGCTTCACAGAGACCAGAGCGAGCAGAAGCGCAGTCTTAAGGGAAAGCATCTTTAGACTGGCACTCGACAGAGGGTCAAAGGGCGTAAGAGCCAGTCCGCGTAGGACAGTGGCCAGGTCCCAAGTAGGGACCGGACGTGTAGAAGAGGGGCAAAGCCGTCTGACGCCCTTCATAAAGCGCGACGCAAGGGGATGAATGCCTGGGGAAACGCCAGCGTAGCCAATATGGCACGCTGAAATGGCTGCGAGGTACACCTTCAAAGTAGAGGGTGTACGACCCTGATCAAACAGGTGCTGCAGAAAGGCAAGCACCTCGCCAATAGGGCAGACTAGAGGATCACAGCCTCTGTCTCTGCACCACGTGCTGAACACGCGCCACTTCAGTGTATACAACGAACTAGTGGACGTAGCTCTAGCAGCCTGAACAATCTCGGCGCATCTCGCTCCAGCGAAAACCACACTGGACAATGAGCGTTCTCTCTCGAGGCGAACAGATCGACTCGTGCCCGCCCGAAGCGGGACCAAAGGCTGTGCACCACGGCTGGGCAGAGGCGCCAGTCGGTTGCACGCGGAACACCCCTGGAGAGGAGGTCCGCGCCTGTGCTGCGCACACCGGGCAAGTGTGCCGCCCTGATCGACAGGAAGTGCCGAGAGGCCCAGGTGAGCAGCTTGTACTGTACGCCAGGCGAAACAGGTCCGGAGAGCGCGTGCCGCCCTGGCGATTGATATAGGCCACTACAGTGGTGTTGTCCGTACGCACCAGAATGTGTTCTCCTCTGAGAAGAGGGAGAAACTCTTTCAAAGCGCAAAAGACAGCTAGGAGCTCTAACACATTGATGTGTAGCTTCCTGGAGGTTACGCCCCATGTCCCCCTGGCTGGGCGGCCGCAGCAAACGGCACCCCAGCCACTTTTGGACGCATCGGTGGTCACCGTCATGCGTCTGGCTATAGCGCCCAGCGCGCCGCCTCTGGTGAAGGACGACGGCCTGCGCCACTGCGTGAGGGCTAGCCACATGCGTCTGGATACCAAGATCGGACAGGCGGGGTTTGACCTGGAGGACACACCTAGTTCCGCTAAGGCAAGCTGCAGCGGGCGCAAGTGTAGAAGGCCGAGTGGGACAGCGCCACCCGCGGCGCACAGGAGTCAGTCAGTCTGAGACAAAGCCTGGCCGAAACGCAGGCACCTAGTCTAAAGTGGCGTAGACATGCCCTGACGTCCTGTAGTCTCTTCGGAGTGAGCGTCGCTCTCATTGAGTGTGAGTTCAGTCTCACACCCCAGAACTCAACCTCCTGAGAGGGAGAGAGCATGCACTTGCTTAGGTTTACTAAGAAGCCCAGGTCGTGCAGGTGACGCAACACAGTGTGAACCTGTGACGTTAGGAGCTGTCTGGAACCTGCCAGCAGCATCCAGTCATCCAAGTAATTGAGGAGTCTGATACCCTGAGCGCGTAGAGGAGCGATCGCCGCCTCCACGCACTTGGTGAAGCACCGAGGTGCCAGAGACAGACCGAAGGGGAAGGCTGTGTACTTGTAAGCACTTCCCTCGAGTGTAGAAAACGCCTGTGCCTCGGGACTATGCCTATGTGAAAATAGGCGTCTTGAAGGTCTATGGTGACCATGTAGTCCCCCTGGCGGACTGACTCCGCCACCATGCGCCCTGTGAGCATACGAAAAGTGAGAGTTTTGAGCGAAGCATTGAGCGCTCAGAGGTCGAGAATAGGGCGAAAAGCGCCCAACTTCTTGGGCACAAGGAAGTACGTACTGTAACGACCTGCGCGCACGAGCGTCTGATCTACGCGCTGAATAGCGCCCTTTCTCAAGAGATCGCGAAGCTCCTGTCTGAGAGCAGGGGCCCTGGAGGGGGGCACCACTGATTCCAAGACACCTCTGAAGGGAGGGGGTGGCCACCTGAACTGCGGTTGATAGCCCTTCAACACTGTTGAAAGGACCCAACGCGACATTGTGCACATCGCCCAATTCTGCCTGAGCAGAGCGGCGGAGTGAGGGGGCAGCAATGACAGACAAAGTGCTATGCTGCCCCCAAGTGGCACTGAGGGAGCCGAGGTCGAAGGCTGAGGCTGTGTGCGAAGCTGAAGAGTGTCCGACTGACAGGGCAGAGACTCGGCATAAAGTGGAGGCTGAGGGCAAGGCAACCGTGTGTGAGACCCATGGCAGTGCACATCACTCGCGACGCCCCGTGGGGCGGCCGACTCAGAGCGCGCGTCAGCGAAGTCCGTGGTCGGTAAGCTGCGCGCTGCACTTGCGTCGCCCTGTGGGGCGATCAACTCGGGGCGCGTGTCAGCGGTGACCGTGATCGGTAATCTGCGCACTGCACTCACATCGCCCTGTGGGGCGAACGACTCGGAGCGCGCGCCAGCGAAAACCATGATCGGTGAGCTGCGTGCTGCACTCGCGACCCCCCGTGGGGCGGCCGACCTGGAGCGCGCGTCAGCGACGCTGCTGAAGAGAGGGGCGAAGCTCCCTGTTCGCTCGAGGGCAGAGGCGTCAGAGTGAGCAGACAGCTCTGCCCGTATCTGGGCGATAAATCGACCGACAGAAGCGGCGAGAGAGGAGGGCTCCTCGACCGTGAACGACTTGGACGCATCGCACGCCCACCGCTCGGAGGCGAGTGGGACAGAGGACGCAGGGGTCGTGACGCTAATAGAGGCCTGGGCGCCACCTGGGCGCCCTGGAGGAGTGACGTCACGCAAGGCGCATAGCGCACGGTGTGTTTGCGGAGTGTTTGCGTGGGGTGCTTGTGCTTGTGAACAAGGCAAACTCAGCGCCCCCTGAGGGGGTGAGATCAGAGAGGACCGCCGAAGCGGGGGTGGACGCTCCGAGCTGGGGACTGCAGAGCGGGGACCCATGCCTGTTGGAGCACACAGAGGCATAGCAGTCAACGGACAGGGGTCGCATGACATGCTGTGCCGCACACACGCGATTGTATCAGGATCGCTGTGGCCTCTTGCGTCGGTCTTGGCTAGTTGGACGCGTGGCGGGGGCTGAGCATCCGCGTGAGCGAGATCGCCGCCAGGAGTGTGGTTGCCCAGGTGGCAGATTTTCTTCGACGATGCATCCCTTAGCGGAGAGGAAAGAACCGACCTCGTCCTCATCCACAGCCTCGATGACCGGGTCCATCCACATTGTCGACCTGGGGCGGCGAGTCAACCGCGCGGGCAAGGGCAACGCCGATGGAGCTAGCGGGGCTAGCTGGGTAGGCCGCGGTTAGCTGGCTAGCTGGTAGCTGGCTAGCCGCTGAGAAGCAAACCGACGGCCGAGTAGCCACTGAAGACCGGTCGAGTAGCCCAACTGGATGCGAGGACGCCACTCGAAGACCTGGCGGGTAGGGAGAGCACGGGCGCCAACGGGGGTAGAAGCCGCCCCTGGACTACCAGCGCAACTCACGAAAAATGCCGCTCTGTTGGCAATAGCGGCAGGGGAGAGGCGTCCACACGACGAGCAGAGGTGAGGCTGCGTAAAAGCTAGCATAGCGTGCTCGCTCCCCATGCAGATGAAGCATAGCGCATGGCGGTCGGACACCGCCATGGGACGATCACAATCGGTGCACAGACGAGTAGCCATCTTGCGTCTCGTGGTACCAGAAGTTAGGGACCGGCGTGAGCACTTTGAGCAAGACGGGAATCCCTCGAAGAGCTTTGAAAAAAGCAGTTGTTGTGGGCTTTCAAAAAAGCCGTTGGTTAGAATATTTTAGATAGCAAACAAAAATGGCGACTCAGAACACACGCAGTAGGCGAGGTGAAAGAGGCAAAGAGAACCTGAAGCGTAAGCGCAGTCAATATATAGACTTTCTGACGTCACGCAGGGCTGTCTAAGTAGTTGCCTGCGCGCGTCAGAGCGCTTACAGCCCTTTTATCAAAGGGTTGGTTAAATTTGGCTTCAGAAAAGTAGGAGATGATTGGCATCATCCATTCGTACGTTTCGGCTTCGAAACGAAAGAGAACAAAGACCAACTACCTGGGATCAGGATGAGTGTCTCCCTCTCTGAAGTTGGGGACATTACCCTTTGACTGATCACTCTTCATGGACACACAGCTGGGTGCAGGAGAGTCTGGTCTTCTTTCTTGAACAGAGCTGTTAGTGATAATGTAATGTTTCAATTGGGCTTGTTAGGAAAGGCATTTTACCACTTTTTTAATGATTTGCACGTTAATCGGGCGTAGGCACAAAAGGTTAATGTATTATGAAAAAGTAAAGATCCATGTGACAGTAGAGGGTTTCCCATTCCACTTGGGATTGATGAGATAGCAGTGGAACACTGACTCCAAGTGGCTATTCACATTTACTGATGGGATCCTGGTTGAACTCTTTCCCTCAAAAACACACTAGAACACTATCAACACTATCCATCTATATCCCTGTGTAGAATATAAACCTTTTTAAGGCACTGTGTTAAAAGGATGCTTCAATAAAAACGCCAATAAATCATCAAGGCATATAAGGACAAGGAGCACGCATGCACACAGACCCACACACACACAAACTTAGAGAAACATTTTTAGGTGGCAGCACACCATTACCTGTGTTCAGGATGACGGCCTCCTTCACTGAAGTTGGGGACATGACCCTTTGACTGGTCACTCTTCATGGACACACAGCTGGGTACAGGAGAGTCTGCTCTTCTTTTCTGAACAGGGCTGTTAGTGATAATATAATGTTTCAATTGGGCTTGTTAAACAAATCATTTAACCTCATTTTTATCATATGCACATCCATGTAAAAGGGGTGCATGCCCAAAATGTTAACATATAATGAAAAAGTAAAGATCTGTGTGACAGTGGAGGTTTTGCTATTTCTACGTACACTCCATTGTGAAACCGCTGTTTGCTGAATAATTGTTGAACACTGACCCCTAGTGACCATTAACATTTACTGATAGGACACTGGTTGAATACTGCCCTCTAGTGGTGTCACAGGCAGAACTTCTTGCCTCTCAGTTTCAGAGATTGAGCCAGCTGTAAATTCTAGCTTATATTCATTCACTCCCCATAATACATGTAGCATCGTCTATCCATTTAAACCTATGCTACCCTGAGAGGTCCCAACTTGTGGACGATACACACGCTCTTTCGTTCTAGGCCGTGTGTTGTTGATGGCGCAGCAGGTGGCAAGATCCTGAACCCCTAATTGCTCCCAGTGGAAGGTTGGCACCTTGCATCGCAGTCTCTGCCATCAGTGTAAATACATATGAGTGAATGGATGAATGTGAGGCCAGGCAAGGCAAGGCAATTTTATTTATAAAGCGCATTTCATAGACAAAGGCAACTCAATGTGCTGTACAGATAAAACAGTTCAGAGATAGCATTAATAACAGCACAAATGAAAATTTTTAAATTAAAAATTACAAGTGCAAGCAAAGAATGAAACAGAGAATAAAAAAAGAATAAAAAAGATGAATAAATAGATAAGAAAAGAAATATAAATGTATGTGTTAAAGAAAATTAATAATAAAACCTAATAGATAAAATAGATAAATAAATAAATAAAAACTATATAAAATAAAATATAAAATAAAATCAGGTGGCATTACGAGTAGCCTACGCGTCAGAAAATAATTTGGTCTTAAGTCTGGATTTAAAACTGTCAACAGTAGGTGCATTTTTTATATTCTCTGGAAGTTGGTTCCATAGCTGCACAGCTTAGTAGGAAAAAGCGGCTTCACCAATTTTTGTTCTGACAGTGGGTCTGATCAACAAATTCTTTTCCACAGATCTTAGAGACCTCAGTGGAGTAAATTTCTGACACATGTCTAAAATATAAACAGGTCCTTTGCCATTCATAGATTTAAATAAAAGTAACAGTGCTTTAAAATCAATTCTAAAACTCACAGGAAGCCAGAGCAGGGATTTTAAAATTGGAGTAATATGGTCAGTTCTTTTTGTTCTTGTAAGGACCCTAGCAGCTGCATTTTGAATCAGCTGAAGGGGCTTAATGGTCTTTTTGGGTAGGCCTGTTAAGAGGCCATTGCAGTAGTCAACTCTGCTTGAAATGAAGGCATGAATAAGTTTTTCAAGGTCCTTACTTGACATTAGGTCTCTCAGCTTTGAGATGTTTTTTAAATGATAGTATGCTGATTTAGAGATTGATTTGATGTGACTGCCGAAGTTAAGGTCACTATCAATGATGACTCAAAGGTTTTTAAAAGTCTCTTTGGCTGTGAACCCCTTTACGTTAAGTGCAGTGGCAACCTTTGATCTTTTCTCCTTGTTTCCAAATATAATCACCTCAGTCTTGTCTTTGTTTAACTGTAGAAAATTAGAGGACATCCAGTTGTTTATCTGGTCAATACAACGATAGAGGCCTTCAATGGGGGTATAGTCATCAGGGGACAGTGCAATGTAGATTTGGGTGTCGTCAGCATAACTATGGTAAGAAATTGAGTTGTTAGTGATAATCTGACCAAGTGGGAGCATATGCAGGTTGACCCTAACCCTAGGCCACAGCTGGAGAGGGGCAATTTCGTTGTAAGTATATTTTTGCAAATAAGCATGTTAAAAAATCTAAATATGTTGGGATATGTTATTTTGATGCTGATTCAAATGATCGTCAACTTTTGAACATCAGTGTAAGCGATTTATTTGATATCTGATGATGTAGCCTAGCGTCTAGCTAGCTGTTATTTACCGAGCGCATCGAAAGTTTGTCCACCAATTAACGGGGTAATTTGTCAGTGTTTTGCACCTGTATTCCGGTGTTCCCTTGAACACGAATGTCTGGGGCATATCTAGTTTTTAATAATATTCAAGAGATAGCGTTAATGAGGAGGGAAAAAAACTTCATAAGAAGCTTCAACTACAAAGTTAACGTTAACGTGAACATTCTAATCGCTACTCTGCGATTAGATGTCTGCGATGTCTTAAAACTAACGTTATAACTTATGTAAATAAGTAAATTCACCTGTGAGGTTGTATTAACAAAACGAAAAATGTCCTTGTTTTTAGGGACTGTTAAACAGACTTTGGATCTCATCAACTTCTGGGCTGAAAATGAGGACAAGTTCACGAAGAAAAAGTACGCGTCTAAGAAGTTATGGGAGTGAGTGACTACATCGAACAGCTCAGTAATTGATGCTAACATTAATGGCTACTGATGCTGTAACTTAAAGTTAGCCAGCTAAAATGCATTGAGCATACCCAACTAATCATCATATCTGTATATGTTTATAGGAAAGCAGTTAAAGACCTAGGCCTGGAAGGAAAGGTTACAGGAGAGAAAGCAAGCAAGAAGTGGGAAAACTTAAAGAAACGGTACAAGGTAATGTTGAAAGACATTTTTACAAGGTTTTCATCATCCTCATCTTACCATAAAATCGTTTACATGATTTTGTACTCTCCCTCTGTGTGTGTTTGTGTGCCTGCCTGTGTGTTCGCGTGTGGTTACAATTGTAGGACCTGAAACAGCCAAAGACTGGCTCGGGTACTGACGGCGGCGAAAAAAATATATCCAGTTGGCAGTATTATGAGGCGATGCATGCTGTTTTGAGGGGAAGGCCTGCCATTGACCCTCCTGTGATTGTGGCCTCTTTCCAAGTGGAAGAGGATCCCACAAAATTGTTATTGGTAAGCGGACAGTTCCCTTTTCCATTGAATTAAAAAAAAAAAAAGCCTACTGTACTAACCGTTGTGATAATACTGTATAACTGTGGTATAACTGATTCCCCTCTAGTCCATGATTGCACCCGAATGCGAACCTGAACCTGCCAGTGATGACCTCTCTGAACGTCCCAATGTGACATCTGCTATGCCAGCTACTACTCGTCCCAATGTGACATCTGCTATGCCAGCTACTACTCGTCCACCTGTGACATCTGCTATGCCAGCTACTACTTGTCCACCTGTGACATCTGCTATGCCAGCTACTACCCGTCCACCTGTGACATCTGCTACCACAGGAAGTAGGAAGCGTTGTGGTGATGCAACCCTTGCTTTCCTTCAAGCTGAAGCTATTAAGGAACAGAAAAGGCATGAAGAAACAGAGGCCAAAACTGAGAGGTTTTTAACTCTCTTTGAAAAACTAGTGAACAAAATGCCTGAATATTAGTTTAGCGAGGGTCGTTATTTATATATGTTACTATATATTAATATGTTTATTCAAGTATGTCTGTATTTATATCTATTTTAATGTGTTATTTATGAATGAAAATCGTATTTATGAATGTATGTATTTCAGCTATGTTTATTTATTAATTCTTTGATCTTTGCACTTTTTAATAAATGTTTTCATGTATCAAAGAGAATATGAATCATATAATATACACTAATTATTATTATTGATCATTGTCTACATTACTATAAACATTTAAACACAAACTATTATCATCAACATGTTGCCAACAAAGAATTTTAATTGAGTGTGTTCAATAGAGACATGGAGAAATTTATACAAAATATACATTTATGTGGTTTATGTATTGATCAGGGCAGCAACAAGCCTATCCCTTGTGGCATTGCCTGGTGTCTCATGTGCCTCAGGAGCTTCTTGTAGGGGGTGTTCTGGGTCCAGGATGTCCAGTGTCACATCAGTGTCTGGTTCAAGGATATCTCCATTGTGCAAGAAAGCACAGGATGCTATTACCAAGGGTGCAAATGTGGGACTGACTTCCAGGGCCTTAAAAAGCGTTGACCTCCAGCGAGTCTTCATGACTCCGAAGGCTCTCTCCACAATTGAGCGTGCTCTAGATTGGTGGTAATTAATCACTATACCAGTAAACCCAACCCAATGTTCCAGCCGGTGTAGAAGCATGTCATGATCAACAGTGTCGAAGGTGGCACTGAGATCCAGTAAATCCAGAACAGATGTTTTTCCAACATTGATATAAAGACAGATGTCATTTACAACCTTAATAAGGGACGTCTCAGTACTGTGATAGGATCTAAAGCCAGACTGAAATATATCAAAACAATTATTTGAGGACAAAAACACAGTGAGTTGATTGAAAACCTTTTTTATCAATGAGGCACATTGTAGCATTGTAAAGTGCTTTGAGTGCTTGTAGGAGTAGAAAAGCGCCATATAAATATAGTCAATCATTTGTAGATAACAATCAACGGTTCCTGAATACATTACTTACAAACACTTTATTATAAGCTTATGGAAATGTAAACAATGTATTTACATATACAATACTAAATATATCTGTTTAGTTATATCCTGATTTTTTTATTGTAAGTATTGTTTCTATTAATGATGCATTGACTGTTTGTTAATTATTATGAAGTTTATTGTAGGCCTTTTCAAAGCTATTAACATAAAACCTATGTCTGCTATATATATTGTTAATAAACAACTTGTAAATAATCTAAAAAACATCTATAAACAGTAAAAAATCTGTCTGTTTCAATCAATCAGAAGTTTTAGGTTACTGGATTGATAGCTTTGTATGCTATTGTGTTTCAATCAATTAAAAATGTTCAAAAATCAATTAGAAATGTCAATTAAATCTCCAAATTTAATACTTCATCCAATTGTAATGTGTGTCAGTGTGTTTAGCAATCAGGAATAAGTTTGTCATGCACCAATCAGATTGTGAAGGTATTCCAGTGGTATTTGTTTTGATGGCTTTAGGTCAATTCATTAATTTAGTCTAGATGTTGTTTGTTGAGAGGTAGCAATGGAGGACGTAGACCATTTCTTGCAGAACGACTTAAAGTTGTTTTTACAGTAGCGGCTTTTTGTAAAAGAAGTGTCAATTATGCAAAGAAAAACACCACAGAAGTTTGATCACACTCAACTTCAACTATCGTGAAACTTATGGCAATGGGCTTCCCCTGCCAAAACAGCCACAAGTTGCCACTGACAAGGGCACCTCCGTGACCAAGGGCGGTATTGCAGGGCTGTTGCCATGTGAGGGTGCCACGAGTTTTAACGGTTTACAGATGTGTTTTAGATTATTTACTAATTGTTTGTTAACATTGGAATCAACTTTAGAATAGCCATAAGAAAAACAAATTGTTATAGTTTAACTAACTAACCGTAATTCAATAGAATATCATTTATAGTTCAATAGTTAATCGACCTCGTAGACATAGGTGTTTGGAAAGGCCTACAATAAACTTTATAATCATTAATAAACAGTCAATGCATCATTAGTAGCAACAATACTTGCAATAGCAATTTAGTTAATTAATATAAAGTAAATTGAAATAAGGATATCACTAAACAGATATATTTACAATTTTATATATAAATATATTGTTTACATTTCCATAAGCTTATAATAAAGTGTTTGTAAGTAATGTATTTAGTAACCATTGATTGTTATCTACAAATGATTGATTGATGATGTTGATGATGAAGTGATTACATTTTTATAGTTGGAAACCATTTATACTGGATGGTTATTATAAAGTGTTACTGATAATTCTAAGTTAAATACATTCTGTTTTAGCCTCAAAGAGCTCTTTATTTTGGGGGTGCAGTTTTCACTCAGAAAATGGTATAACCACACTTTCGCACCCGCACACCATTATTCAGAAGGAGAAGAAGAAAAACAAGAGAGCAGAAATGACTTTATCCACAAGAATGTTGCATGTACACGGATATATTCCCCGTATATTAAAGGGATAGTTCGGTTTTTAACACATTAAGCCCCTTTCACAGGTTGTTTAAAATGCAATGAAGTGGTTGACATCAAAATTTTGACGATAGCTTCTGTCTCGGCTATTTGGGAAATGTAGAATCGCCTCTGCCTGCCTTCAAAATGGCTAGCAATGGGCATGTGTTGTTTCTATCCTTAAAACACTGGTTTTAAAAAAGTGCTACTCACCAAGTGGTTAGTGGTGCTCAATGATGTTCCAAAACATGTATCGTAGCGAAATAAAGCTTCCGTCATGTTTTATTAGGCACTTTGTTCATATGAAGGAGCAAATAGATCCCTATGGGACTTACAAAATGGCAAATAAAACATGACAGAAACTGTATTTTGCTACGATACTTGGGTTGGAACATCAGCAAGCGCCACTAATCACTCCATGAGTAGCACTTTTTTTAAAACCAGTGTTTTAAGGATAGAAACAACACATGCCCATTGCTAGCCATTTTAAAGGCAGGCAGAGGCAATTCTATATTTCCCAAATAGCCGAGACAGGAGCAATCATCAAGATTTTGGTGTCAACCACTTTATTTCATTTTAGACAACCTGTGAAAGGGGCTCAATGAGTTAAAAACCGAACTATCCCTTTAAGGTGGAAAAACCTACTGTTGGACATTTGGGTGACTTAATTTTCAGTGTTGTTGGTGTAGTTAGGCAAATGGTGGCTAGCGTATTTATGTATGGAAAAGACCCCAAATGATCACTGTAAGCGGGCAATTTAATTACTCAGAATGATTTATTTACACAATGTCATTAAAATAACTTATTCAGTGTTTCTGACTGCTAGGTAAATGGGCTAGTGAGTAAACTACCAGGAGGCGCACAGGAACAGTTCTACGGATAAATTATATATTTTCTATTAATTACTCAAAACAGTTTTACACCCCCATGTCAACATTGTCTCGTCTTCATTTCTTCATGATGAACGGCGAGATAAGAACATATGTTTGGAGTTTCAGTTTGGAGTAATTAATAGGAAAGATATAACTTGTACACGTACCGTTCCTGTGCGCCTCCTGGTGGTCTACACTCTACTGGTAGTTGTTTCAGTTGTTTCAGAAAGTAGTGGAGTTGTGCATTATCTGTGCCCATAATCTGTGGTTAACACTTTTTGTGCATGTGAAAGGGCTCTGAACGTGCTATGTTCCTGCTCAAACAGCACAAACAATGATTATATATAACATATTTCACTTTGTTTTAGTTCATCGGCTACAGGAGCAATATAAAAACAGCACACCGGACTGACAAAAGGCTTGAGAGACTTGTTGAATGCAAAAATAATGAATTCATTAAAATAGTGTATTCTTTTTTTCTGTTCTCACTTTGGCACCCTTGATTATTTTAATGTGTATTGAGTTCTACACTGTCAGTTTATTCTTTATTTTGGCATTCAACTAGTCTCTCAACAAGTATCTCAACCCTTTTCAGTACGCTGGCCCATCTTTTTTGATTGCTCCTGCTGTTTTGTGGATTTTCACACCTGCATGAATCCTTGGACAAGCTATAAGAATACTAAACATCTTTCCATTTATCATTTTACTTTTTGTATGATGTGCAATTGTGTTTCATGTCTTACAGATGATAGATTAAAATGGATATAAACACATAGAGCAGGTTAAAATAGCGGTTGAAATCGGTTGCTTGACAAGTGAGGACCATGAAAATTTTTTCCCTGCCAATTATGAGCTTTATTTCATAACAGCTTGAGAATGGTGTTTTACTTTTATTGCTGCAGCGTCATCTGGGCCGCATGTGGCCCGCAGGCCGCCAGTTGAATAGGCCTGTCCTAGGGTAACGTTAGGTAAGGGTAAGGTTTTTGTGTGTGTTTGTACAAACATTCAACATCCAAAACTATAACTGAAAAATGTTGACACTGACAAATGTAATACACTTCGCTAATTTGTGCTACAGTACGTTGTTATAAAAATAAAACGTAGACTGACTAAAAGATGCACTTGCTAATTTGTGCTACATTCTTATCAACGATCATTGAAGAACTACTTCCTCGTTTGGGGCTGACGTAGCCACGTGACAACACTGACTATGCTTGCTTTCCGGTCCTCACAGTACAGGGGGTCTGACAGTGCGGCTGCAGCTAGACGCTTTTGGGCTGAGGTCTACAAGGACAAGGAACAGACACACACACATACACACACACACACCTTACCTTGTTCTTCCATCTCCACCAGCTGAGTCTCCATGTTGACTCATGTTGGAGGCAGAACCACTCCTATACCTGAGATGCACAGAAAAGCGAGTTGCTGATGAAGCAGGCCTATAGTGTATGCATTACATTTACATCTACATTTATGCATTTAGCAGACGCTTTTATCCAAAGCGACTTACAAAAAGAGGATAACAATCAAGCTACATAGCAGAAACCTCAAAGAACATAGTGCTAGGGAATAGTGCTTCAGTTCAATTTAGTGCTTGGATAGATGTTGTTCTATGAATAGCTGGGTCTTTAAGAGGCCTCCAGAGATGGCCCAGTTCTGATGGTAGGTCATTCCACCAGCGTGGGACGACACATGAGAAGAGTCTGGATTG
>JAGFZM010002368.1:0-12397 GCA_017657215.1 Limnothrissa miodon | reverse complement strand
AAAAAGATTCTAGACTGAAAATAGCTGTCAAAAGTCTGGTCGGAGATGTTTCCTCTTTGATGTCTAGAGCTTGAATGAGAAGGGGGTGTGACCCAAAGTTCAATCTGCAGGGAGGCGTCTATGGCGGAATATAATATATAAAATATAATATATAATATAATAAAGGTGTAGGTTGTGACAATGAGACAAAATCATCCTGTCATCAATTATTTTGTTGACATTACTCCATAGTTTTCAAATTTTATTTGGCCTTTTTTTTATTTGGTCATCATGGTGAATGTATAAATATGTTAAAGTAGCCTAAAAATAACATCTGAAATAAAACAAAATATATGTATTTCAAGAAAATGTTTCAAAACACATTTTCTCTTTTAAACGTGTCTATTCTTTTATCAACAAACTCAATTATTTCAAGCAGTTTGAGTGTAATTAGGAAAACAGATCAAATCACAATCTCGCAGAACATGTTACATCTTCAACGTGACGTTACCTCTTCAACAATCTTGCAGAACATATTACCTCTTCAATGTGAGCGAATGAGGTGTGGGCATAAACCAAGCTATGAGAATGCAGGAGGAGCTCATGGCTGAAGTTCTGTGTACGTGCAGGCTTGATTGTTTGTTTTTTTTGTCTGCATTTGTGTTGTTTTGTGTTTGTGTGAGACTCGACAGTTTTTTTACCTATTTATTTTATAATAACAATCCCTTTAAGAAATCACTGTAAGATCTTTACTTTTAGTAAGCCTTGATAAACATGGTAGAAAAAAATATTTTAAAAAGACATTAAATTTCATAAACCTCAACATCATAAAGTGATAGAGAGATATAAATAATCATCAAAAATTAGTTTGATTTAGTTTGATTATTTGTCATCTTGATATAAAATGAGTGGAAGTAAACCATTGATTGGCACTTTTTTTACTAGCCTCGCCCTCGCCAGCCTCGCCCTGGACTTTCATTTCATTTCGTCCGGAGGGTCTGGGAGCACTCAATTGACAATCATTCCCTCATTAGATATGTGGTTTCTGCTGAAGTTTAAACTGATGTGATCTGCCTTTACCCAATCGCTAACGCCTGGTCGTGACGTTTGCAACACGACAGCTTGTGAAGGATGATAGCTTGCCTACCATTTAGCCTAGCCATTTCCTTGGAAACTGACGGAGCAAGCTGGAAAATCAAACTTTGTGGGTAGTAGGGCCACTACATCCTTTCCGCAGATAAAATTAAATAAAGATTGTTCTTGTTCAGACTTCAGTTCCTGTATGTTCTGAAGCGTTCCCACAACGGACTGAATAGCCTCCTGTACTACGTTCGCTGCCGCCATTGTTATTGTGCACAATGCGCAGCCAGGCAACGTTGCATACAAAACCAACGTCATTGCTCCCAGACCCTCCGGACGAAATGAAATGAAAGTCCAGGGTGGGGCTGGCGAGGGCGAGGCTACTTTTTTACTGGAATCCATGTGATCTCACTTGAAGACGTTTCCCGGCAGAGGTTGGCAGGTTAAACCTGATCTTGCAATCACCGATCTCTGCTGGCAGTAAAAAACAAACAGAAGTACACACTCATGTGAACATTTATGATATAAAAAGTAGACAATGCATCTTTTTCTTTCTTCTACACACAGACAGACAGACAGACACACACACACACAGACAATAACAAAAGTTAGTGTCCCAGCTGCCTATTTTCAGTTGACCACATTTGAGATAATGATAAATACATTTTTGTCACTAAATGCTATTACTACCTGAAATATAGTGAATAGCAATCTACATACCTGGTGTCTTCCACAAACAAGGAACTCTCTAGTCACATTGATAAACCCAACCAGTGTGGGGTGAGTTGTACTATCCAATCAGATGCCTTTGACACTCTCCCTGTGCCCTCCCCCTACACTGTCTGAGACTATTCCAGCTCCTTTCCCCCTTCATGTGCCAGACAAGAAGTAGAAGTGCCACTTAGACATGGCCGGGCTAAGCAACATAATCAAGATAATTGAAGGCATTCAGGTCTTTTTCTCTCTCATCAAACGCATTTATGAATTCATCGCATTTGTGCGACGTACAAGGGATTCACGGATCCATGAACCATTACAAGAAGTTGGGGTTTAGTGACTGCGATTTGGCGTCCTCGGTTGCCTGCGTTGTGGCGAATCGACATTTCGCTTTTTGTTCAACGTGCTATTTACCGAATACCAGGAGCTCTCTGCTGACGTGTATCTGCACAACAGCCTTGTTCTGTTCACCTGCGACGTGGCGCACATCGACGGGCAAGCTCTCTGGCAGTGTGTCTCTGATTTCAGGCACCGATGGCAACGATTTTCGGGGACAAAAACAACTATGATCTTCGGGTAAATGTTTCGGTCTTTCGGATAATTTACTTGCAAGGAATACCTTACTCTGTTCGCTCTGGAAGAGCGTCTCTCGTTTCAGGCACCTGTTTTAGAATAGAATGAATAAAATGTTTTAAAGACAACGATTTTCGGGTATTTTTTTCGGTTTTTCAGGTAAGTTACTTGATAGGAACTCCTTGCTCTATTTGCTCTGGAAGTGTGCCTCCTTTGTATGTCTACTACATGTGAGAAAATAGATCATGAGACCTCATACGTCACTCACACACACACACTGTAAAGAAGCAAATCCCACACAAATCACAATTTGTTGGGAAGGGATTCCGCTCAGTGGATCCATGAACCATTACAAGAAGTTCTGGTTTTGTGACTGCGATTTGGCGTCCTCGGTCGCCTGTAGTCTCCCTCATCTTCGTCGTGGCGAATCGACATTTCGCTCTCTGTTCGACGTGCTATTTACCGAATACCAGGAGCTCTCTGCTGACGTGTATCTGCACAACAGCCTTGCTCAGTTCACCTGCGATGTGGTGCACATCGACTGGCAAGCTCGAAAAGTGCAAAAACAATGGCATCGACTAGAAAGCTCCCTGGCAGTGTGCCTCTCGTTTCAGGCACCGAAAACAACGATCTTCGCGTAAATGTTCCGGTCTTTCGGATAATTTAATTGCAAGGAATACCTTGCTCTGTTCGCTCTGGAAGAGCGTCTCTCGGTACAGGCACCTGTTTTTGAATAGAATGAATAAAATGTTTTAAAGACAATTATTTTTTTAGTATCTTGATAGGAATTCCTTGCTCTGTTCGCTCTGAAAGTGTGCCTCCTTTGTATGTCTAGTACATGTAAAGAAACTGACAATAAAACTGACTTGACAATCTCTCTTAGTTTTCTATTCATTATTTTCATTACTGAGTAACATTTTACATGGTGGCTCCACGGTGACATGAAGGAAAAAACGAAGGAAAAAAAACGCCAGATCTTGAGTTCGTTTTGCGAGATCTTGTCTGTCTTTTGTGAGATCTCTGGTTTCTTTTGCAAGACCTTGAGTTTGTTTAGCAAGAGCTTGCAAAACTTTTTTCTTTTTTGGATTTTGCTGGGCTTTGTAGCCTATGGCCTATCCCTTGCCTATTATGTAGCTTAGGCACAACAAAAGGGCCGTAGTAAGGGTAATTTGCCTCTGCTACACCCTCCCCACCTTTTTATTCATGTCACCTCGGAGCCACCGTGGTATTCATATAGCCTGAAATATATGTTTGGTCTGTTTTATCAAATGTTCTGGGTTTTTTCTTCTTCTTACAAACAGCAATGGTGACCTCAGACAATATGGCCATTGAATGAATCCCAGTGGATTTCTTGCACCAGTTTACGTAAGTACTCTTCTTTTTTTTAACAGTTGCTTGTCTAGGCATTTTAAAAACCTTTGTGTTATAATTCTTTTCCCAGAAGTAAGTCATACTTACATGCATTTATTATACTGGAGTAATCTTGTGTACATTTGTCTCAACGTCTAACCAGAATGTAACCTAAATGTGTTGATTTATTGACTTCAAATAAAATTTTGAACCTGTACCACAAAGTGTTTTTGTTTGTCATTCAAAAATAATATTCCTCCTTCAATAGTGTATAGTTTGTCGATAGTTTAGTGTGTAGTAGAGACGGGACCAGTGGAGGGAACCAGCCGTGGGAGAATACAGAGTGCAGAAAAAAAGAATGATAGTACGGTTATGACTTTAATGTGAATTATAAGAAAAGTGACAACTTAATCTTGACAATTGCCCCATGTTTGATGTCAATTTATCCTTGTTGTCCTTCTACACTACACTTTGTGGCTAAACAGGCTTTGTCTCTAATATGATGGCCTGGTTTCCTGTGATAACTCCCTTGTGATGTACTCTATGGTGTGCAGTTCCACAGCTCCACTGTAGGGCAGTTCGCTGAACACATAAACTGATTTTGAGAAACATAACTTCATTTGAGAAACATATCAATACTGCTTACCAATAATGTAGTAACTTATCTCATCATTGACTACTTATTAAATTACATTTGCATAACTTGGTCAGGTTGAAAAGAAATTACTCCGGAAAGTGACACATTTTAATGGAGCTGGGACCTTTTGAAAATGTGACGACAAAGCAAATATTTGCAAATTACTAAACAAATGTGTTATTAAAGGTTTCATTTGGTTTTTGACAGACCGTGCCCATTGGTAAGTATTGTGAAGCAGGCCAAATAGCCTGCCAATAGATGTTGGTCTCAACCACTCAATTGCAATTTAGACAGCAAACTATACATTTAAGATGGGTCAGTATTATAAGTAACATGCGTTCCCCATTGACAGTTGGTCTGATCAGTGTGAGAGATAGGAATCTCAGCACATGACGGATGAGGTTAACCATTTTAATGATGATGCATGGTGAACTTGAACGTCTGTTCTTATTCAAACAGAGGACTAAGTTGTCTTGATTTGCGTATCACAGCCAGGTGGCTGCTGCCCTTCACGTACAGTACCAGCAGAACAGGTTTTTATGGGCTAGACTATGATTTTTTATAGCAAAATAATGCTTTCCTTCATTAGTTATAGCTGAAATACTGGGTAATACTCACCCCTCTGCATCAGAATCAGTCTGTGAAAGATTAATTTTGGCCTAAAACCCAAGTAAGCAAATAGATCATGAGACCACATGTCACACTCGCGCACATGCACACACACGCCCAATACTCAAACAGGGACACACACACTTTAACAATACATTTTCTATAAACAACAAAGTAGTAAATCCCCTTTCAAATTTTACATCAGCCAACACTAAATACAATTTTATTAAAAAACACAATTTGTTGAGAACAAAATGATTGGGCTATACAAACTCCTCCTCCTCTTCAAGATGTCAATCACAATAAAGTCACCCAGAATATCAGAAACAGACCAACCTACTTAATGCGTCCTCCTCCACCCCACCTCATTTTAGAGATATATAGCCTAATATAAATTGCATGCATTCTCAATCTTTTTTAGAATGTCGTCAATTTTAAGGGTAAAAAATAAAAATGTTTAGTTAATTAGTTTGTCAAAATGTCAGAATTGTCAATGACTGCAGAAAATGTACGGGCCAACTTCGTGACCCAAATGACATTTTAATTGAATAGCCCTGTTCTAGAAAGTTTGTTGTTCCGCTCAACGAAAGGCCTATTTGTGTAGTGCAGATGTAGTCTCTTCTGATTGGTCAAGGCTATGAAATGTGGTAGATGCTCATTGGCTTATTTCATCAAGTACAACTCATTTGCACTTAGTTCACTCCAGTGTCCGTTCTCTGCCTACTTTGTTCCTTACACATACAGTACATGAGACTGTCCAGTCACATGGTGCTTACAGTTCCACCCAACAGGGAACTGTTGCAAAGAAGGATAATAACCATTGGTCAGAGTCAGTGATTGAGCCTAAATATATACATCCTTCTAATGAGCCTGTGATATTCTTACAATGTAACCAACTCACACCGTATATTTTCAAAAGGCCAACAAAATGTTTTATAAGCAGTCAATTATCACAAGTATACCTCGTCCTTCGGTCTTAAAAGGCTGAACAGATCCAATGCTAATCTCAAAATCCCTCCTGTTTTGATCAACCAAGAATATATATATATATATATATATATATATATATATGTGTGTGTGTGTGTGTGTGTGTGTGTGTGTGTGTGTGTCACAGGCTCTTAACACTTTATGAATTGAATGAATAAAGTAAAGTGACTACTCAAGGATCACAGACTTATTTAACCTGGACCCATTTCTGATATTGTCTCTTTATTCCTCAGTCAGTTTCTATGTCAAAAAGATGTGTTTGTATGTATGTTACGAGACCATCCATAAAAAAAAGAAAATGGTTCAACATCACATAAAGAAGCCAGGGACAGTGGTACGCAAACATAGGCTATTAAATTAAAGTAAGAATTTAAACAATACACAAGAGCAAAGCGGCAAAATAATACACAAACAGAAGGCAACAGAAAAACCCTAAGTATAATAACTAAAAAGAAAGAACTCTTTTGCCTCCTATTCGACAAACGAAAGAGTGTCCAAAAAAAATTTGACAAACATAAAGTGTCCAAAAACCCAACACCAACTACCGCCCGCTCTGCAAAGTAAACATATAAACTTAACAAGAACTAACGTGAACAGGAATAAAGAGGACTACGCGGACTAACAAAGGGGAAAACATAGCACACAAAGAGTTCGCGCTGCAGCCCGGCGCAAAGGGAAAAATGGGACGGCGTAGGACGAGCCCCATACATCGTAAGTGGGCGTCTTATATCAATGCTGGTCCAACCCCCAGACACACCGCTCTCACCAGCCACCTAGAGGACAGGGAACACAACAGGAAAAACAGCACCAATTCTGCCATACAGAACGTAACAATGTATATGAAACATTTTGTTTTTTACTGCCATTTTGTTAAGGACTCAGTGAACCAAGAAATCCAGATGAACCAGGGGCAGGATGGGGTAGGAGATAAGAGATGGAAATTAGAAGTAAAATGACATGGAAAATAGTCTAGGGCCCTGTGGGCTAATTTGCATCTGACCTCATTTACTGTAACTAATCTGATTTTTTTGACAGACCTTGGTCAGGTTCAAAAGACAAAACTGTTTCAAAAAGCAGTTAAACATTTTCATGGGCCTGGGACTTTCTGAAAATGTGACACCAAAGCAAATATTTGCAAATGCCTCAACAAAAGTGTTTTAATGTAAATAAGGATGGGCCAGCATTATCAGTGACATAAGTCCCCCAGTGACTGTCAGTGCTCAAAGGTAAGTTGGTCCGGTCAGTGATCCCTGAGACTCTACATACACAAAGGATGAAGCAGGCAACCTTCAGGATTATCTGAAATCTTCAACATTTCTGAGATCTCTGAATCTCAGATTGTGATGCCAACTCTGCCAATGTGTAGGATTATGTGTACCGTCTTCAGGATTATCTCAAATATCTGATATAGATAGACAGATAGATAGATACAGTAGATCTTAATTGTCATTACACATAAATGCAGGGTAATAAAATGCAGTTTAGCGTCTAATCAGAAACGCAAATGGGTTCATTTACATTTCCATTGTAAAATGTGCATGACTGTAAACTGCCCTGGCTATGGAATCTACCATAATACCCGCCTTCTGAGAGGCGGGCTTAACCTGTATCTATCAGATGCCTTACTGGCGCTGGGGTGGGTGGGGGTCGGGGGTTTCTCATTGGTTCCCACTTTTTTTGGAAGATTAGCCAGACTGAATAGTTCGCAAAATTCAATGTAGCGTCACAGGAAGTATGGACGGGCCTAGGCTAAAACTGTCCCTCTATAACAATTAAATTGCATAAATAAATATGAAAATAATCTGAAACCCCTCTACAATGGTCTCACGGCCAAGTCTTGCACTGGTTTTCTGTGTGAGGGATAGAAATCTCAGCACATGGCAGATGTCAGCACAAGGTCAACAACCACTCTGGGTTATAATGTTTAGCATATTTTTTAATTGTATTTATAATTGGGGAGAAATGGACTGACTCATGTATCCTTCAGACATCTGTGAAAATATGTGATACCTGGAAGAATTTGAAGGGTTTTGCATATCAAAATAGTCCTTCAGTGGCATAGGGTACATTCCTTGATAATACACTCTTAATCCTTTGAGAAACAGCAATAAGGTTGGTTTAGCAACGTGTATTTGCAATAATAGAAAACATGGACACTCAGATGAGAAAACACACAAAAGATTTAATTTATGGCTGTACAGCACATAAAACAAATGTGAAAGTCCATCACAGCTTCCTGAGTTTGAAATTCAGTTCTCCTATAAATAGCACCTAGTCTTCAATGTATTGAGACAGTCCTTCAATGAAACAGCACATGGCAGTATCAACACCTCTTCTTTCGCCTGCAGCATCTAAAATATGAAGTGGTGTCATGACAAACAGAACCTGAAGAGACTGTTTACAATAGCTGTGCAGCACTTGGGTGAGAAGTACACACAGATGCAGAAATGTAAAGTTCCAATGCCAAACACTCCAAATCTATTTGCATTGTACAGAAAAAAAACTTTCTATATGTACAGTATACAAGGCATGAAGTATTCTGTACCACTATCCCCTATGGTGAAATGTTATGAGTGAACTGACCTGTGTAACTGCCTACAGCCTTCATGGTCACTGATGTACTATTGTTCAACCTGATCTTGTGTTCTACACCCTTAACTAATGCACTAGTGCTAGAACAGATGTCTTTTTTTCTATATTGTATTTCCTTTTTCTATCCTATCATATCCTATACTATTTAATGTCCCCTCAAATATTCCTTTTAGCTGAGGTAAAATTACAGCCCGCCTTACCCTCTCTTTCAACAAGCACCCTAATTTAAAGGTTTTCCCCCTTGCAGCCTATTAAAGGGATTATCCGGAGTGAATCAACCCGTAGCTCTGTTGACTGAGGCTGTCGAATGGTGTCTATAGGTATCAGAATGACAGCAGAAGGTACAACGTAGACTTAATTCACAAACTGGCCGCTAATGCGAAGCAAATTGGGCATATGAAAACGAAACTGACATGCCCTAATCAGTTAGCGCTGGCTGCAGTTTCGTTACTCGGTCTACCGTGCATGAAAATCTGTCTTTCTTATACCTATGGATAGCATTTACCAACGTGAATCAACAGAGGTACGTGTTGTTTCACTCCAGATAATTCCTTTAAGGGTGCACACTCACTAGATGTTGGTAAAACAATAAGAGAATACAGACAAGAACCTGATGGGGTTTCTACATTAGCTCACCTTTGAGATAAGGTTTTACTCATCATACTGCTGATTCCTCTGGCTCCTGACCATGCTGCTGACCTAATGGAGTACATCAAGAAATATAAAACATATGCTAGTAGAGAGCCCAGTATTAATTAATCACCAATTAACCAATTAAAATATTCTGTAGAATTCACGTGATAAGGAGTTTTTCTTTTCCCTGTTGCTCTTTGTTGTGGAGAGTTTTGAGACATGTCTTTTTGAATTGAATTAAATTGAATATGTATGCAATATAGTGTAAAAGTGCAATTACTATTCATTTGTAACATTGGATTTTGCTCCTGCTGCGGCTCCTGCTGCTGCTGCTGCTGCAAGTGTTGTGCTGTGAACAAAGTGAGATATCAAGCATTCATCAATCCATACGCAATGTGTCAGAGTAAATCATTATTGTTTGGATACTAACCCTTCTTTTTCTTGTACATGGTAACTCCAACTCCAAATGCAACTGTTACTACTGCTACTCCTACCACTGCAGCTATTGATCCCAGGATAATGCTCAAATCAGGCTCTGTAAAAAAATCTGTAAAATAGTTCTCTCCCAATAGCATGCCATACAAACTATTCAATTCAATTATATTTTTACAGTGCATTAAACAAAAGTTATGTCTCGTAGCACTTCACTGCAGAGATCACCAATGAGCAAAAGGCGCAAGGACAAACTATAAAAAACAAACAAATAAAAGATGATATGATGTTATACTAACCTGATGGATGGAACAGATCTCTCTCTTTGATGCTCCTAGTCTTTGAACTCAGTGGGTTGCTGAAGTTACAGGTATAAACCTTCTCCAGTCCCTCAGTCCTCTCTGCCTTGAGTCTCGGCCCAATCGTGCGTATCTCTGCCGAGCCATCAGTCCAAATGTACTGTGTGTATCCACTGTCTTCTCCTTGACATGTTAGATTGCAGACTGTTTGGTTGCAGTCACAGGTGATGTTTGGCTCAGACACAGAATCTTTTGGGGCAAAAGCCAAAAGATTACATGATCAGATACTATAAGACACAATTGTGTTATGTTAGGGTTAGAGTTTTGTGTCATGTTATGAGTTTGGCCACAGTTATACATTCCTGGTGTAGGTCTATCTACGTTCCCAAAAAAAAAAAATCCTACAATATAGTTTGTACAATATTCCAGACAATAAATATATTCATGAAAAATACTGCAAAAACACTGCGTAATGATGCATTGTATGCATAATGCAATATTTTGTACCAAAAATACTACATTACTGCATAACAGAAAATGCAGTTTTCCTGTGACACAATACAGGCAGCCACTAAGGTTATAAGATATAACATGTTTTCAGGTTGGTACGTAATGACAGAGAATATGATCTTTTCTTAGGTCTAAGGGGCTCCACATGCACACTACAGAATTGTAACAATTTTCGGGGGTGGTGTTGCCATGGCAGCTTGGACAGCACCAAGAAACGGAGTAATCGAGTAAACTCGTTCCAAAAGTCCCTGATTGTGAAATTGGGAATGTCAAACACGTTTGATATTTCAGGGTGGAATTTGAAAGCTAGGTGAGAGTGAGAGAGACTATATTTTTATTTAACCTGGGATAGAAAATATTGGTTATGATTCTTTTTATGTGTGTGGTGTAGCCCAGCTTTATAAATCTCATTAGATTTAGAAAAAATGTGTAGTGTGGGGTCAGCTTTATGTTGTAATACCTAACATGTTTCCAGGTTAATGATTCCGCCCTTAGGATTGTGCCTGATCTATCGGTCATGTCCGGACTATCCATTTTAATATATAGTCAGGCTAGTAGTTTACAACGAGCTTCATAAGTTGGTGGATGGGTTTTCAAAAAAGTAATTCTGAAGGGTGGTGGTGTGGGTGATAGAGGTGCTATGGGTAGTTCAAGCCCCGTTCTGTCTGACCCCAAAAAAATGGCCTTGAACAAGATGATAAACCCCAAAACAGCAGGTTGGCACCTCGCACGGCAGTCTCTGTCACCGGTGCAAACGGCATAGATTGTAAAGTGCTTTGAGTGCTCCTAGGAATGGGAAAGTGCCATAGAATCTATTTAACCATACTTAAACTATCCTGTCATTTTAAACTGTAGTGGAGTGAAAGTGTACATGATTTGGTTGGGGCGTATACAATGATAAATAATCAGAATAATTGCACAGTTTTTTTAAATTACATCATTTCAATTGTAACTAAAAGGGAATTAAAAAAAAAAAACCTACCTAGTACGATTAGTTGAAAATACTTGTTTGTGACAATGTTATTGATTTCAAGTGTATAACGACCATTAAAGGTAGGTTCCAGGTTTGAGATGCTTAGTTCCCAAGTGCCCTCTTGGAGTTTAGCAATTTGTTGAAATTGACTATAAATTGATACGTTTTCTCCTATTTCCCACTCTGCAATTTTGTCTCGGTTCCACTTCCACACAGCTGATGTGACACGCACATTTGGGATATCTCCAAGGAAATTAACCGATTCATTCTTCAAAGTGAATTTTCTGATGTCGTCTGAAAAATCAACATGAATTCAGAGCAGAATACAGCATTGTGTGCATAAATTACACCTGGTAATGAAATTATTTCCCAAAAGAGTCACAAAACCTTTATTTCTGTTACCCACTATCTGAAGTGGTGGGAGGATGTTCATAACCCACAAGTTTAAATCAAATCTGCTTTCTCTCAATATATGCTATAGAATGAGAGTCTCTGGCCCATTTTGTGTATTTAGTAGATTATCCAAAGCAGCTTACATTTTGTCACCTACTTCAGGGAAAGTCTCCCTATAGAGCAACTTGCATGCCTTGCTCAAGGGCACAACAGTGGCAGCCATGATTCAAACCCACAGGCTAAATACAGGCTACCAGCATGCTAGCTGAGTTCCTTAACTGCTTCGCCGCCGCAACTTTGCTAGAGATGCTAACTAAAAACAAAGCTAGCTCTTAAAAATATGTTTACATCCTTATTCCTTTTCTTCTAATGTACACAGACTATTCACATTCACACGTTATATTTGCAAATCTTGAAATAGAGAAAGCTTACCTGTGTGAGTCACAGACAGAAATTGAAGCAGCAGCACGACCAGAGTAAAATCCATCTGTGTCAGATATCTGGTTAGGCAAGTTTAATTATTATGTAATAATAATCTACAGTATCTCTCTATTGTACACTTCCTTCTCTTGTGTTATAGTAAAATGATCTGTGCTTGTATGCAATGAAAAGATATATTAAAATATAAAATAT
>JAGFZM010002367.1:0-13826 GCA_017657215.1 Limnothrissa miodon | reverse complement strand
CTTTCACCTTGCCTTTGTTTATTGTGCAGAAAATCTCATCTTTTATTCGGTTCATGTATTGGTAACTTCTCTCTAGTCTACAGTCCCTTTTCCAGGAATTCTTCTGTGTGCATTTTTAGAAGTTGTGAAGGACACAACAATTTAATATTGATGGTTGACAGTACAACTCTCTGTGAACCTCATGCAGCAGTGATCCAGTGTGTCATCACCATACGTGGGGAAATAAATATGTATAATATGTAAATATGTTTGTAGAGATTGTTGCTCATTGGGCCTCTTGTGTTAAGCGCTTTGTGACATGCCTTTTGTAAAAATGTGCTATATAAATAAAATTGAATTGAATTGAATTGAAAGAAATCTTTGTTTCTCACAATCTGTAGGTTTCCCTTCTGTCCACTGTTGGTCATATTATGTGTGAATGGGAGATGGGTAATGGATGCAGGTTTTAAATGCTTTATGTTCTCCTCCAGATTCTCCCATGACCCTCATCTACCCCAGAGATGAGGTGAGAGTGGACATAGACAACACTCTCATCTGTCTTGTAACTGGGTTCTTCCCTCCCCGGGTCAATGTGACATGGACCAAGAACAACAAGGAAGTGACCAAGGGAACAAGTGTCAGCCAGCTGCGCAAGAATAGAGACGGCACCTTCAACCAATACTACACCTTGGAGTTTACCCCACAGGAGGGGGACATGTACACCTGCACTGTGGACCACCAGGCGCTGGATATGCCCATGACAAGAGAATGGGGTGAGAAAACATTTGCAAATGGCTTTTTGCAGCCACATTATTAATATTAAGGAACCTTCGCTTCCTTTCTTCCACAGGCATTGTGTATTTTTTTGAGTAACTGATACAATATTAACTGGTACAATATTAATTCACACACGTATTTTCAATAACATATCATTTCATATATACATGAAAATACTGGATGAAACATCAGACATTTATAGTTTCAGTCTATAGCAATGCCATTGAGTGTGTGTGCCTGCGTGCGTGTGTGTGTGTGTGTGTGTGTTCAGATGTTGAGGTGTCTGAGCCCAGTCTGGGTCCATCAGTGTTCTGTGGAGTGGGTCTGACTCTGGGACTGCTGGGAGTGGCTACCGGAACATTCTTCCTCGTCAAGGGAAACCAGTGCAACTGAGATAACAATTATTTCTGGTTATATTCCCATACCTATTACAATAAAATAATTGGAGAATCTGACATTGACCTTTTTCATCCCTTTGCTACATGTAACTATAAAAAGAGCAAATGTTCAGCATGAGAGGATTTTTCAATGATTACATGAATGATGTGTTGATATGTTGGAGTGTTACAGCAAATAATAAATATTTTCCAATTTCTGTTTAGGTTATATTCCTGCCTTTACTAGCCACACTGTAATCCCTTTCATCCTGTAAACTGCTGTAGTTGAGTATATTTGATTCAGTTCACTAAGTTTAGCATGAATAATGCAGCCTGTACCTAAATACAATAAAAATAGGGCACAACACAATTGCCTTGTGAATAACTAAGTAATTCAAAATTTGTAATTTCATTATTTTATTCTGGAATTTCTTGCCTTCCAAAGCTCATAAATGTTATTGTGTATAATTTAGTGTCATACACATGTGTGCATTTTCTCATAATGGTATTACTGTGAAGTGCATTGCATGCAAACAAAGTTTAAAATCTTTAACAAATCCAAAACCTTTACATTTAATGTGTACTCATATACAGATTTCTTGACTCTTATACAGAGTCTTGTGAGGAGAACAACAACAATGATGACAATGATCATGTAAAGAAAAAAGTACTACAAACATGCCTTTGTTAACTTTTCATTGGCATTCATAACATATGCAAGATCCCAAAAGTTTGGTCATGATTTAACATTGAATAATTAATACTTCATAAGTATTAATTATTCTATGTTAAATCATGACCAATAAACATGCAAACACATTTCACAACATTTCAGACTAACATATCTGCTGACAACATATTGAAACCTAGAAGCTATACTGGGGAAAATAAGCCTAAGTATCTAATTGATTATTCCTCCTCATTGTGTTTTTTCAGTATCACTTCAGTACAACTTTTAAAGCCTTCAGTTTACATAACAGTGACAAACACCCATCCAGACATCACACTGGTAGCATGAGTTTGATTATTTTCACAGCCACAATGGGTTCTCTGCCGGCCACTCAGTCTCCTGAAGTTACACTCCCCTCCTCATCTACTACTGGCCTTTACCTGTTCCCAATCACACTCACTATAAAGCCCTGCCTCTTCTCCCTTGTCTGGCCTTGTTGTGTAGGTGCTCTTTGTTCCCCCATGACTTTATTCATCCTGTAGAAAATTAAAACATGGGGCACCGAGGCTCAGTTGGCTAGGGCGCAGTGCCGTGGATCTGGGGACCTGAGTTCGGGTCCGACCTGAGGGCTTTTCCCGGTCCTTCCCAGTCTCTCTCTCCCACTCGTTTCCCATCGTTCTCCCCACTTCCCCGTCTGATTGGAGTAAAGCGACCCAAGAAATATCCTAAATGAAAACATTCCTTAGCCTTCAAAAAGACATACATATGATGTACATTATGGGGTCAGGATATGGCTGGTTAGCTTCAGCCAGTTAGCATGACACTTCCTCGTCACTATTTTCCATAAATTACATTGTATCCGGTACCATACAATGGTACAACCTCCCTTGTGTGTGCATGTTAATAACAATTTATTAGACGCCTATCAAGAGATGCCCACTAGATTTAGAACCACAAGGCCAAGACAAAGAGCACATCAAAAAAAAAAAAAAAAAAACACATGTAAGATGCAAGGTGTAGGTGTCCTATGCTTACGACACCAAAAAAGGTCCATTCAGCCAACCAATTACATTAACATTCACGTTTAGAGTGGGCATGAAATTCACAGGAGTGTTGCTAGGCAGGGCAAGACAACAACAAACAAAGTAAACATTTGTTTTGGAACAGCCTATTTCTGTCATCCTATAGCTTACTGCTCTACCTTACGCCAATCAGGAATGTATCACATTATTGGCTAAGTGAAATGGTAATATGGTAATATATTTTTCTCTTCAAATTTGCAAAGACAACGTACCCATAATGTACAGTTTTGGTGTTTAACCTGTTTCCAAGTAAAAGGCTAAAAATGCATAATCTGTCCACATAGGGATTATGTGAATAATGAATAAACCATATTATGTGTATAGGTTAGACAGCATAAACTAGTAATTGTGTATACTGTATACAGACATTTGAATAAACTACGCATTTCTTACATAGGTTTGTGATCAGTTGTGAGTTAACATGGACTGAGACTTGTCCCCACTTATCAGTCCAATGAACTATGCACAGATAAGTGTAGCCTAATGGCCCCCTATACATTTTCATCCACTCTGGGGACCCAGATTTGAATCTAAACAGAAGTGGTCTCTTGTTCCTTGAGCCATTTTTCAATTACTTCCACTCTTTGTTGTCCTGTGAGTGTAGTCTTCAAACCCAACTTGAAAGAGGTGTATTTTTGTCTGTATTTTTAAAGTATTTTTTTTTTATCATTAAGCCATTTTAATTCCCCTGGGTGGATGAAGAAGTAGAGGCTACAGTTATCTGTGTATAGTCTAATGTACGCAAGGGGGCAGTGAGAAACGTAATTTCGATTCCTTTGTATGTCTAGTACATGTGAAGAATTGACAATAAAACTGACTCTGACTTATTAATACCTTAAAAAACCCAAACTGACAAAATATATTTCAAGTTCAATGCATCTGACTGAGTCACCTGTTATTCCCTGCTGTGTGTGTGTGTGTGTGTGTGTCTGTGGGTGTATGTTAGTAATGTTGTTATCATTCTTTTAGACTATGTATACAGACTATGTAAATGTTCTCTGCAGATGTGGAGGTTTGTTAAAGATTGACATTTTCATAAGCATTCTAGTCAAAGTTTACAGGACTGTGTCATTCAGATTCAAGGCACAATAGCAACATACTATGTAGCTTTCTCCTTGAATTCTGATTGGTCTAATTCACATTCCGCCCCCTTCAATACCTTGTATTGTGAACTGAAGCTTCCTTACTACTTTCTCAGACAGCATCAGAATGGCAGCATCACATTTTGTCTACGGCTTTATGGTACTCTCTACTTGGGCAGGGATTGGTAAGCAGTATATTTTACTTACCTCTCCTATTTAGGTTATGTTGTCACATTGGTTTGTCTATGCACTAAATAACCTGAATAGTACCGCAAGGATTGGATAAAAATTCTGGGAAATATGGGTATTAGGAGAATGATTAAAATTTGGTGGTGATCTAGAACACCATCTGGAATTTGCATTGTGTCAATGACCGTACTGTAAATTGTCTTGGTGGTGCTCTTTTACAGTTGTGTCATAAGAGTTATTCATTATTATTTCTTTCACCTTACTATTAAGGCTTTAATCTCTAACAAAAAATGTTTGGCTTAAACACTATTGTAATTAGACAAACATGCACATTAAACATTAAATTAATTTGTGTTGTAATCAACTGCATTGTTTAATTTTAGATGGGTATTATTTTGACACGGTGCAAGAGTGCCACTTCACTGAGGACCTGAGTGTTCTGGAGTTCATTTGGTCATATTCTTTCGACAAAGCTGAATTCATCCGATTCAACAGCACTGTGGGGGAGTATGTGGGGTACACTGAGCATGGAGTGTATAATGCAAAAAAATGGAATAATGATAAAGCGATCCTCGCCCAAGCACAGTCTGGTAAGGAGGGTTACTGCAGGAACAATGTCCAGATTGACATTCAAGCTATATTGACAAAGAAAGGTGAGTATAAATAAAGAAAACGTAAAGTATTCTTTAACTGGTTTAAATGGAACAAATTTTGAGTTGAGTTATATGGAATCCTACCTGATTTACAAGTATCAAGTAGAGGTACACATGTGTCTGTCTATACACATACACTGTATTATGCAATATATGTGTATCTGATTTATGTATATCCACTTTTAATTTGATATACTGTAAGTGTGTAACTATAGGTAAAGGTTATAAACAGAGAAAGAGGGGGAGAAGCAGAATGACAAAGAAGAGAAGACAAAACATTACTTGATTAAAAAATTATATGTGAGCTTAGCATGCCTCAGCATATTTTAAAGTATGTATGTTGTAGGTCATCTTTAGGTTAAACAGCTTTTGGCAAGGTTCTCACAGCTTCTCATGCTACTCATGCTAATACAGCACATTAAAAACAATGTTGAAAACTATGTCTTGCAGTTGAACCAGTTGTGAGGTTGAGTATGGCCAAGCCTTCGAGTGAGGGTCATCCTGCCATGCTGGTGTGCAGTGCATACAACTTCTACCCCAAGATGATCAAACTGACCTGGTACAGAGATGACAAGGAGATTAAGGGTGATGTGACATCTACAGACGAGCAGGCAAATGGAGACTGGTACTACCAGGTCCACTCTCACCTACAGTTCACGCCCAAAGCTGGAGAGAAGATCTCTTGTATGGTGGAGCACGCCAGCCTCACAGACCCTCTGGACATCCCATGGGGTGAGGAAACAGGCTCATGTCTGATTTGGAGCTCACATGTATTTTCATTATATGCCTTATTTATTGAGACATGTGAACGGTAGCAAAGGTTTAATGAGGTTATGACTTAGGCTACTGACTAGTCCACATTCACAAATTACAACTTTTCAAAGTATTGCATGCTCTCTATGGATGTATCCAGGCTTAACCATCACTGAAATTTAAGCTGCTCAAATGGGGACTGCAGAACTCCTGCCTCTTTAATAGTATTGCAGTCTTATTGCAGTCCGTGTCAGTACCCCACTGACCCAGCTGTTAGTGCTAAGTTGTTGGAGTCTGTTTGGGCAGTGTGGAAGTGACAGTGTCTTTTTGTTCATGACTATGGCCCTTACACGTTGGATGGTATGGTGTGCTGTGTCCACAGACCCCCACATGCCTGAGCCAGAGAAGAATAAGATTGCCATCGGAGCTGCAGGTCTGGTGCTGGGACTAATCGTCACTGCTGCTGGCTTCATCTACTACAAGACAAAAGCCAGAGGTCTGTACTGAGCAGCACTAGTAACCAGCAGTCTTTTGTTTGCTAATGTACAACACAGGTAGATCAGTCAGGCAAGAGGTATGTCATGCACCATGATGAGTGGGTATTGTAGCACATTACTACCTCTTTCTCTTCTAAAGCTAGTAGTCTGCCCACCACAGCCAAGATGATTTACACCACGAGGCGCCATTTTCTCTTATGCCAGATGGTTTAAATATGACACGAAGATACTGTAAAAGTCTACATGTTTTCACCAAAGGGTTTTAGTATGTAATTTCCTAATTCCAACAATTTATTTTTTTAACAGGACGGATCTTGGTACCTTCCAGCTAGAGTAAGTATGTGCAACACATTCTATTTTCTGTTCTGTTTTCATTCTATTTTCTGTAGTTGTTGCACTATTGCACTGTATTGGAAGAGTTATTTTACCCACATAGTAAAAAGTATTTTATTGTTTCCTCTTACAGGTAAGGGCGCCCATCAAGAATACAATCATTAATCTAGTTTCCTTTTAAATCAAGATTGCTGTCTATATCTTTATGTTTCTTCTCTACGCTAGTATTTCATGGGCAATTTGCAAAAATAATATTTCTTTTCAATGTAAGAACATAATATTTATTTTCTATCATCATAATGTTGATGGCTGCAAATAGGATAACTGATGCAACCCCACTCAAATAGATCTATATAGAAGTATTGTTTTCTCCATACTGTTTGCCTGGAGTGTTGTTAGAGTTAGTATGGTCTCATTGTCATATAGAAAGATATGATATTAGCTCCCTCTGCTGGACATAAGCAGTGTCTGCAGTTGCATTCTGAGATGTGAATGCAAGTTTTTCTCTCTGTCATATACAGTATATCTCTGTCACCAAACCACTGTATAAATTGATGTTGATTTATTGGGATTATTCAGAGGAGGTTATTGTCAAAAGGGGGGTTACACATATGGTTTTAATATGGGAAGTTAAATTTGAACTCAGGCCTGTTATAGGCCAGGTTTAAAACACTTAAAGACATGCACATTTTTTTGACCTTACATCATGTTTGTTTAAAATTTAGTCATACTAAATACTGCTGGTTATGATTCTTGTTGGTTTGGTCTGCTGTACCCGCTACCAAGTGACTGGGCAAGATTGGTAGTAGAACCCCTATAATTTTGGCAGATGTTGCCCCATGTCACACAAAGGAGACAGCACATTTGATCTTCCAGTCAATGGGGAATGGCAATGAACCCAAAGCAAAAGCAAGCATCCGTGGATTGGCAACCATGACATGAAAGGGGCTGCCATGGCCCACTGGTTATGACTTTGGGCTTGGGACTGAAAGGTTGCTCACTCATCAATAGATTAACAGTCTACCGTAAAAACTTGACTTGATTAACAATTAAACTGACTTTTTCCTGAATGAGATGTTGTTTGTTTTATTCAGGCTCTGTTTATTAAGGCTTTTTTATTTTTGATTGTTTGAAATGTTTGGCTATTTTACAAAACTACACAAAGTCACAAAAGCTTTCACCTACACTAACTAGCAAAACAAAAAAAAGTGCCAGGACAAACTCCCAAACTGCAAAAATTGAAAATCTAAATCCCCACTAATTACTAATTCCCCAGATTTCAGTATATTTATCTTGTTATACCGATTCATTTACTTATTGAGGCATAATTATTTGGCTTGTTTCAGTATATTTTGTCTTGAATTGTCTTTTTTTTAACCAGTAAAAAATCTAGTCACGTATAAGCCTACATTCAAAAGCAACCTAACTAATTAAGATGATCACTATTGGTGATTTCAAACAAAATATCACTACAGCAAGGCTATGGCACTTGAAAATTACTTCAACATGTGTCTGCAAGCAGCAATATGGGGGCCAAGCATCATAATTGTACAGTATGGCCACAGAGACATAATGTTTCTTTGGTCAATTGCAGATGGCAATTCCAAAATCCTTTGGTCAAGCCATAGATCGTCAAAAGTCCTGGGCAGTTTGGTATCAGTCTGACATGCTGCTAGAGGGAGATAGATCATAGGGAAGCACTTGAGGGGGTTAATGCAGAGGGGTCAGTTGCAGGGGCAACTGAAAGCTGGGTCAATCGTGTCAGGGGATGTCCGTGGAGTCATTTCAGGGTCAGTGACTAAGGGCTACACGTGGCATCATGAAGATTATGAATGCTCTAGATAGGCTTCATACTTATAACTATTCAGACTTATTCATATGCTAATACATGCTTGCTACTGTATTGTTAGAGATCAAGCACAGCTGAACTGACATCCCATTAGGACAATAATCGATGCTTGATAGTTTCTTTTCAAATCATGACTGACGCTGTCTCCTTCCTGCTGTTATTGACTGCTCACAGAATTCTGTCAGGCCCATGAATGGGTTTCTAGCTCCCTCTGTTGGATAACTGCAGTAGCAGCAGTTATAGTCTGAGATAGTTTGGGAATGTCGACTAGGTTTTTTGTCAGCCGTAACACTTTTTTCAGCATATTTTTTCAGCCACAGCACTGTATACCATAACCAAACGAGAAAACAAACAAAAAGGTGCTTCACCTCAAGTTAAGCTTCATTTCCACTTTGGACACCCCATTGTCAGTAAGAACTACTACTAATTATACTTACAGTAAAAAGTGAAAGGTGTTCCTACCCCATCGCTCTTACTCTCACTCATTTCCTGTCATTCTATGCACTGTCCTATTCAATTAAAGGCAAAAAAAAACTGAAAATAAAGTTAAAACCTCTAAGGAGAAACAACTGTACCATATGTAGTGTAACAATCCGAGGTACACCATTGGATCTCTGGTTCTGGGATCTGCAGTGCATTGCCAGGGGGTCTGTGTAAAAGTTTGTAACAAAATGTCATCCATCCCCTTTTCTGATAATAATGGATTCAACGGGTTTCGGGCTGATGTAGATGGATACTGTAAGCACAATGCTGAAATTTACCTACAGGTTGTGCTAGACAAGAAAGGTATGCACAAACCTGTGCCAATGGCATTACTTGGAATAATGATTAATTTCCAGATCACTTTGTATTAAGCTCTTGTAATGTGGGCTTGGCATAAGCCATTGAAATACTGCTTATTTTGAGTATTTTTGTTTTTTTTTTCTTCTCCTTTGTAGGTGAACAATGTCATGTAATGAACAATAGGGTATAGATAATATAGAGCTTGGCAATGTGACATCACAGTCCTACCATGTCCAGTCATAGCGAGTAGGGTTGTCTCTGGTCCCTGTTCCTGACACTATACCTGGGGATGGTTGAAGCTTTACACTTACATGTAGCATGTTTTTATTACTATAACAACCTTGTGAAATGGAACATTAGTGTTTATACCATCATAATTGATGTTCTGTGCTCGCTTGCAATCACACCTCTACTAAACGTACTACCGTACCCCAGTAAAAAAAAAAAAAGCAGCAATCACACTGATCAAACACACCGAACTTCAGAGGTCAGGTTCAAGCTCAGTACGGATTGCCTAGGGTGAGTACACACTCAGTGGCTGATCGAAAGGTACTATTGTGAGGCCACCGCACCTTGGATCTTGTAGTCAGAGGAAGCATGCCATCTGAGGTTTTTAATTTTCATTATGATCTTCTAAAGTACTTTTTAGAATGCTCACAAGATATTGCACTAAATCAACTGTTTTTGTGTTGCACAATGGCCCCACAACATATCCAACATGCACTTTGGTTCCTAAACTCTATTTCAATGTACTGTATTGGTAGTCATTTGCAAAAACAACACAGTTTTGTAAGGTCTTTCTGTGCCTCTTTAAGTGGAGCCTGTAGTGAGGCTGAGTTTGGCAAGGTCCGCCAGTGACGGCCACCCAGCCATGCTGGCCGAACACCACTCCGCCTGACCACATCAAAGTGTCCTAAAGCAGGACACTGATCCCCAAATGGCACCCCCAGTGGCTTGTTGGCAAGTTGCATAGCATCTTTTGCCACCAGTGTGATGATTGTGAGGCCAACATTGACAAGCACTTTGACCAAACATGGATGTAGAAAAGTGGAATTTTAAATACTGTACATTTACTTAAATGTTATATGTTTATTCATTTTATTTTTCTTACATTTTCTGGAATTTGCTTTTATTTTGTACAGCACATTGAAATTCATTTGTGTATGAAATGTGCTATATAAATAACATTTCCTTGCCTTGCCTTAAACTCTCTATGCTACCAGACTCCTCCATGCCTGAACCAGAGAGGACTAAGGTGACCATTGGTGCTGCTGGACTGGTGCTGGGACTGGTGTTCTGTGTTGTTGGACTGCTCTACTACAGAAAGAAGTCCCAAGGTTGGTAAAGACTGAACATACTGTACACACTATTACTAAAAGTCAAAACGCTTCCTCACTAGAACACTTGACTTGGAAGCCATGCACTATTAAGAGGCTTCATACCTTAGTAGCATTTAAATCATGTACAATGGAACAGGCTTGCAAGTGTGTAATCAAAGGTTCTAAAGCCGAGCACTCTAGAATCTTTGGTTTAAATCTCGCCCACCCGTTTAAAAAAGTGAAGGATTGTGGGTTTAATGCCAAGGATCCATCAGTGCAGCCTTGAAAAATCTACAGAAGTAGGACTCAGAATTTTGAAGTATTCTTGACATTGGAACAGTACTTGGCGAGGTCCATTGATCTGGAGTCACAGCCATTAAGCATGCTTCTTCAACTTTGAGAAACGGTGAGAGTGTGACAAGGAGGATGACTGATTTAAAAACACTCACTCATGCCTCTCTATATGTCTCTCTATACCCTCTGCATATATCTTTACAAACAGTAGGCCTATATGCTGACCATTAATTACTAATCATAAGATTAGTGTACAGTATAATTAATATGAAAATATACCATATTTTGGGGAGTACTGTTGAGGCATCAGTGACAAAGGCAATTATAATTTTAGAATATTTAATTATAAGTATTTATAATAAGCATTTTCCAATATCATCCTAGGCTACTTCATGTTTCTCTACTAAAAAGTAAACATGCATATTCTTCATGCCTCATGTGTTACATAGGATGGATCTTGGTTCCTCCGAGATGAGACCTGATGCTGCCTGAGTCTGAGGAGAGCTTGATCACTAGCACTTTTCTTGTGTCCTGACTTCAGGGGATAGCCACTAGCCTCATGCTCAGTTAACATTCAGAGTTGTAAATTTACTTAGTCAGATTCACTGTTTTGAAACGGTCCTTTGGCACATCATTTGCGTTTTTGTTTTCATGTGGTGCTGGAAGTGGTATGCTATAACTGTTTAGTTACAGTAAAACAAAAAGTTTGCTTTTTTGCTTTCTTCTCTGATCGGTAGTTACTGATAGTCCTAATAAACCTTGTGTAACAAGATTTTTCTGTGTGACTAAATGTAATGCCTAAATACATGATTTTTTACTAACCTTACTTTTGAATTGACCAGAATAATAATACTTTATTATTAATGATTTAATTACCTTAATGATTATCTGTATAATTAATTAATGATATGTTGTGATAGACCTGTGTATCAACATATGCTCTCTTGAATATTACAAATGTAAAACTTTAGAGTACTAATTATGGCCTCTTGGCCTCACTGAACAAATGTTTCTCAGTGAGGGAGAGATATTATTGGACATAACCTTTTGTGGAGGTTGCCTCTGGAAGCAAAAATAGGGAGATTTACAGTCTATAGGAAAGACTATGTGCATGTAAACATCACTTAGATTTTCAAATTTTTCATTATTGTTGTCAATAGGAAATGAACAGAGCATACAGTTTTTGTTAGATTAATAATACATGATTTTATTTAAAATGATGAATGTGTTCCTTAGAATTGAGTGGACAATTGCCAGAAGTCAGATTTCTTCAACAAAAGCCCCATAATGTTTATACAAAGAAACATTTGTGACTCCTCTTTTCAAAAATCTGTCTGCAGTCAAATTTAGATTGCTCAATTGTCTTTAAATGCTTTGAAAAAAATAAATATTTTCATTTCCCTAAAGTCACTTAAGTGTGCACAAATCTCCTCTTTCAACCAGCTCCAATATTCATGAGATTTTCAACCACGATTAAAAGATGACATGATAAGACGTAACAACATTCTTGCATTTTTTTATTTGTTCTGTACCCAAGAATGACAATTGCCTGTCTATATATAACACCTGAAAAATGTGGGAGCACATTACAAATAAAGTAATTAATTATTCATCTACATGTAACAAACACTGTGTGTCTTGTTAACTAGCCATGTTTCGTGGAATATTGTGTGTCTTCATAAAAAACAAGGAAATCCAAATGACCCTAAATTTTTGACTGGTAGCCTAACACTGTAGGGAAGTGAGGAATTTTACTGCTATAAAAATTCCGATAACACTTTATTTGAAGGGGTCTACATAAGGGTGACATGAGCCTGTCACAAACATGACATGACACGTATCATAAACATTAATGACACTTCGTTCATGTTTAAGACTGCTGTAAGTGTCATTCGGTTCTTGTAAAGTCTACATCCCAGTCTGCATTTCAAAAACCAAATGACATTTAATGACAACAGTCATGAACATAAATGAAGGGTCATTAATGATACGTGTCATGTCATGTTTATAACATATTTATGTCACCCTTATGTAGACCCCTTCAAATAAAGTGTTACGAAAATTCCTTCTCAGTCTCGGCCATGATGCAAGGGCAAGTAACATCATGCAAGTAACGTTTTAGTACTGCTGAGTATAACAAGCATAGAACTGTAGTCTTCAGTCAGTGTGTTGTGTACTGTAGCAACAATTATGCATATGTTCAAAGCAGAAATTGTTTCCTGCTTGAACCGGCTGCCACCAGCTCTCATTCAAAGTCTGTATTTATACCACACATGATGGCACACATACAGTAAATAGAACTTTCTTGTGGTTATGGGTTATGGGTGGTGTGTATGGTTTAATCTGAAATCGGACCAACTTTAGTTAGTGTGTTAAATCAGTGATTATTACTCAGGCTCATACAAACATTTCATTTACCAGCATTAAATTCGTATCTTTGTCTCCCCAGAAACACCTTAATCCTATGGTAATCAGGAGAGCAGTGTTACCTAGCATAGTCTGCTAACATGCTAGCAGGAATCTGGTAATGAACTGGGCTTTTAAAGGAGTTATAGAATGTCTAACCGCTTGTTATTGTTGAATTTAAGTAGCTTAAGGTATCCAATAGACCACAGCAAAACTTCAACACCGTCTACCACCTTGTTCTACAGTACATGTAAATTTCAAACTTTTCACCACGCTGAAACGGGCCAGTCTGAAAAGAGGTGCGAAAGAATGTCACCACTGCTAAGATACATCTCTTTGGCAGCTGATGATAGTACTACTGCAGTCAGTAGCTTATGGTTGATACTAACTGCAGTAGTACTACTGGTTGATACTTATTTGACAAATTAGGTGGTTTTACTGGGATTTAAAATAGGCCATCAAGGGAGTGATACCTGCCTTGTGTAACACACACCACACAATGCAGTACAGTATGAGGAAGTGTCAGGTTCAGTCTGGTTCATATCAGGCCAAGACAAACCTGTTTTTTAGACAGTGTGTACTGTAGGATATTATGCACTATGTAGGATAAAAAAAAGACATTTGACCACTGACATTTGTCATTTAATGAATAACTTTGTTCCATTGGGATTTTTTTTTTCATACACTGAAAAGTAAACAGTAAAATCATAAATAAGGAATTGTATAATTATCCATTGCTCTGAGTAATATAAAACTCAGTGCTGACCTGAATTGACCTGACCT
>JAGFZM010002366.1:0-12950 GCA_017657215.1 Limnothrissa miodon | reverse complement strand
CCGCTACTGTCCGCCATGTTTTTTGAGAATTTTCGTGAGGGTTGTTCGAGTGACAGCCAGTGCTGTTATTTTACAGTAGTTGCTGTTTTTGCTCAAAATCGTTATTTGTCTGAAAGTAATACCGTGTTTTGACAGTATTTGTCTGTATTCAGGAAAAACAGTGGAATACTGTTGAAATTCGCTGTTATTTAACAGCAATTTTTTACAGTGTACACCTATAAAGGTGTCTGAGCCAAGGCCATTATCATTCAGCAAAATAAAATAACTCAAGTCTATAATATTTCTATTGAGAAATATTAGCATGGTAAGTGGTTTACATGTGTGTGTTTCTATTGTTAGGTTGTGTTCCCATCATTTTCTACACAATAAAAATTGTGTTTGGTTTGTCTGTCTGACTGTCTGTGCCTATTGTGTTGTGTTTGGTTCACTCTTTAGCTCTGGAGTCTGGTTTTACAGCAAGTCTTCTGGGTGTGACCTCATCGCCCATTGCAATGGGTCGTCATATTTTTAACTATGATGACGCACTTGAGGCCCCAATGCATTCGCCACCATCAGACTTTACGGACGGCATGCTGTGGAAAAACCCTATCATTCCAGAGAGAAAGTTCAAACGTTTGGAAGAGGTAACTGTGTCTCATGATCGTGCTTTCTATAATGTATAGTAGAAATAGCATTCATTCATTTAAAGGTCAAGTTCAGTTTATTTATATAGCACATTTTAAACCATGCATAAATACATTTCTTTTGTGGTGAAAGTACACTGTCATTACTCAGTCAGAATTCAATATTTTTACAACAATACTTTGTCACTAGGATAGTGAATGTGGAGAGTTTTCTGCACAGAAAGGCAATGTTTCTGCTCCTGCTGTCAAGTCACCCATCCTAGCTACCAAGGCCAAAACTACAACTGTCATGAACTCTCTCTTGATAAGTAAGTAATAAGTGTATTTGTTGCATATTTATCTCTAAATTATGCTGTCAACCATGCTACCTGCAACATATGCTATGTACAATGTTGCTAACTAATTGTTATTGTTTAATGGTTATTCTTCCAGTTTTAAGCATACAAAGATTCTGTATTGTGATGCCTGGGCTTAGCAGAGTCTAAATGACTAAATTACCAGCTACTAAATTACCAGTCAGACTGGATGATTACCAGTCGGACTGGTGATCTGGAAAGTATCTTTCCGAATTGCCCATGTTAGATCACTGCAACCCATTACGTTACACAACCTTAAACAAGTAAATGTACCTATATAGCAAGGCAAGTGTTCCAATTTCCAATATATCATCCTAAATGAATTGATTTATCTATGTATTTACATATCACAAGCCAGGTAGGAAATTATGAATTAATTAATTACAATAAAAAAAAAACATAACGTAAATGGGGTCAATGATAAACATGAATAGTGGAAGAAAAGTTTGCAACTAAATATCCTCATGTTTGACACCCAGTCATGGCATCAGGTAGGCTACTTTAGTTTAGTCAGTGACCTAATTCACCTATGCCCCTCTGTCCCTCAGAAATCACGCAGGAGAGCATTCAGAGATTTGAAAAACAGGCAGGCCTGACAGATTCTGGCTACCAGCCCCACAAAGGGCTCTCTGCAGAGGAGACCCATTTTCATCATGAAGGAGAGAATTTACCTGTAAGTGACCTATACAGTAGGTGATAGACCTATATTGGAAAATGTCATCATAAAGGGTAGGAAAAGCTGATACTATTAAATAACATTATTGTAAAAGTGTGAAAATCCTAAATTCCATTCAATTTCAATTTTATTTGTACAGTGCATTATACAAAAGTAATGTCTTGTACCGCTTCACAGCAAAGAGCACCAATGAGCAACAGCGACAAGGAAAAACTCCCTATCATTTTTCATCTTGTTATGGTTTAGAAAAAAACCTTGGGCAGGTCCATGGCTTAAGGGGCTAACCCAACTGCCAAGGGTCATGTAGAGTAAATCTTCAGTCTCTCAGATGGTAATTAGTCCATGTAATTAATTAGGTCTTGACTCAGCATAACCATAGCATTATCATAATAATCTCAAGATAAAAATTCATGTAGCAACATAATAGTCCTATAATAATCCAAGGTTATAGTCCCATATCATTAAAAGCAGTCAAGACATAGGGACAACTGGAAGCTGTATAGCAAGCCAATACCACCACAGGGATGGTCAGTGGCCACCAAGCCCTAGACATGAGCTTACAGCAGAGACGGTCTTTTCCAAGAAGGCAAATTTCCACTTTGTGGACAATAAAGTATTCGTATCGTAAGACCATGATGAGGGGTGGTCTACTGTACATCATCCCTAACTATGTACTAATCCCTAAAGGGGTCAGTGAATAGGAAAGTTTTAAGTCTAGACTAAAAGGTGTAGAAACTTGGCGAATGTGGGGGAGGGGCTCTTCCCCCAATTGTTGATTTTGATATTCTAGGAATTACAAGAAATTCAGCATTTTGTGACCTTAGGGGTCTGGAAGGGTGGAGGTCTTCCAAGATGGCGCTGTGAATGGCAGCCTCGGTACAGCACTCTCTTTTATTTGTGCTGTTTTTGTCTATTTTCGTGAGTCTATGTATGTTGTCAGTTGTAAATTGTCTATTGTCTTGATGCCCATCATAGATCCATAGTAACTCTTGCACTGTATGTATGTATACTGATGGATGTCCTTGTTGCTGTGTTAAATGTCATTTTTGCAGACAACGTTACAGAGAGTAACACTTTTTTTGTGTGAACAACAACTCACACATGTTGTCTCTTAAGCCTTGTGTTAATTCATATAGATGGGCGACGATTGTGCTGTAATTTATTTTTGAATAGAATTGATAATTTGTTTCAAGTGTCCCGATTGGGTGGGACGATTGAAACACTAGGATGGGACAAATGAACCAGTATAAAATATAACGTAACCTTAAAAATTATCCCCATTTTTATGTGATATATCTGACAAAGACCCTTTTTAGTCAATTGTGCTCAAATATCAAGCAAGTTCTCGTAATATATAAGTAGTTATCAAACAATCCTTGTTGCAGGCTAATCCACGTTGGAATTATTACCGGACTCCATAATGAGCTTGGCTGCCATCGTCTTATGATTATATATTCATATTTCTAGTTGGTTTCATGCTTTATACTGACGAAATATGTGACAAAGACCCCTTTTAGTCAATGCTGCTCAATTTTCAAGCAAGTTCTCATAATATTTAAGTAGTTATTAAACAATCTTGGTTGTAGGCAAATTCATGTTGAGCTGACCACGGAATTATTACCGGACTCCCTTTAAACGAGCTTGGCTGCCGTCGTCCTATGATTATATCTTCATATTTCAAGTTGCTTTCATGCTGTATACTGAGAAAAAGGTCTATACGTGATTATACGTATAGTTAAGTATAAGTATAAGTTTATATTATGTCGCAAACCAAACATGACATATAAAAAAAACTGGCGCATACGAGAATTTACTTTCCGCCTTTAAAAATGACCTCCCGGGTCTAACTTCAGATCAGTATTGCATATCGACACGATTTTCCCTGGGTTTGGCTAGTATTACAAGCTGTATGGGATGACAAAATTTCATGTTTGAATTGTCAATGGTTTACGAGAAAATCTCAATGGTTCATTCTTCCCCCGGTTCAATCGTCCCGGCTCTCCCCTATAGTTAGCCAATGAAACTGACTCTGATTCTGATTTTGAATCTGAATATATGCTGGAGCAAGGCCATTAAAGGTGTAATATGAGATGCTGCAGGATTTTAGCGTGATTTCATTTTTATCTCAAATCATAGGCATCTCCCCTTGATCGGCTTTCTGCCCCCTGAATACACTATGAAAAAGCCTGAAAGACAACACAAGGTCTGTAAAACTCATTTGAACTTAAACAAAACAAACAACAGCCACCCAATCAGCAACAACATGGGGTGGGAGTTGCGCGTCCTCTACCATCTTGTTGTTGATTGTTTGGTCGTGGTTTGTTATGTTTAGTTTTTTTTTGAGTCTTCGTTTGAGGATTACAGCCCTTGTGTTGTCTTTCGAGACAGTTTTTATTTTCACAGTGTATTCAAAAAGAGATAAAAGAGAGATGCCTACAATTTGAGACAAAAATGAAATTGCGCTAAATCCTGCACCTTTAAGACCTTTATTTCTTAGGAGGAGTATTTTAAAATCAATTTGACTTTAAATAGGGAGCCAATATAAGGAAGCGAGGATAGGAGATATATACTTGTTCGTCCTAGTGAGTGCTCGCGCTGTAGCATTTTGTATTTGTTGTAGGTTTTGTTGCAGGTAGTACCACATACAGAGAACGATGCATTACAATAATCAAGTCTAGAAGGAACAAATGCATGTATTAGTTTTTCTGCATTCTCAAAGGATAGGAATTTTCTAATCTTAGCAATGTTCCAGAGGTGAAAAAAAATGTTTTAGAGATATTGCTTAACATGACTATTTAGAGAGAGGTCCTGATCAATGTATACCCCAAGGTTTTTAACTTTTGTGGTAAGTGTGAGTAAGAGGCCACTAAGCAACTTATGATTAAGGGGATACAGTGTTTAGGGCCTATCATAATGACTTCAGTCTTGTCAGAATTTAAGCATAGTAAATTAGTCAACCAGTTTTTAATATCCTGGAGGCAGGCATACATTTTTGTTACTGATGTACAGTCCCTAGGCTTAATGGAGAGGTATAGGTTTTTAGGGCCAATCAACATGACTTCAGTCTTGTCAGAATTTAAGCAAAGGAAATTATTAGTCATCCAGCTTTTCACTGAGTCACCGAGGCAGGCAACAAGTTTTGTTACTGCCGTACAATCATTAGGCTTCTTTGAAAGGTATAGTTGGGTGTCATCCACATAAGAGTGGAAGGTAATGCTATGTTTTCTGATAACAGATCCCAAAGGAAGCAAATAAAGGGAGAAAAGCAGGGGCCCCAGTACTGAGCCTTGGGGTACACAGTACTTTACTTCGGTGTGGCATTATGCTTCATTATGTCAGTGTGCGTCCAGTGAGGCAGTGGTTCCCAAACTGTTTTTGCTGGACCCCCATTTGGTAGATTTTTTTTACCCCCTCCCCCCATTAAAAAAAAAACATACACAAAAAAAATACATACACATTTTATTTTTGTCCATTGCAGTTTATTTTATACATTGTAATTAATATAAACCTCAACCCATTATAAGTGTCATTATTAACCTCAACCTGCCATAAACTGCAGATTGTAATAAGAGTAACAGGTTTCAAGCAGCTTAACAGTGAAATGTTCAGCACAAAAGGTTTCTTTTTTATATTGAAAATTTGGTAACACTTTACATTATGGCTAGCTAATAAGGTATGGTCATTTCTATGACCAGTACAAGTACAAAATCTTTTTACAGGTACAAAATCTTTTTGCCATTGATTTGATTCCATACGCGTGTGGTTACACCGTTCCATACGTCTTTGAAATGAACCACCGAGTATTAATGGTTTTAGTGCTTGTAGCCATCCTTTGGATGGCTTACCAGTGTTGGTTCTATCAACAACACATTGCATTTGAGCGTGAATACAGATTACATCTCGAAAACAACAACATGCTACACCTGTTGAGGAGGCAAGCTGTCAACAGAAGACACCGCAGGAGAAGACGGGCTCTTGTTAATGTATACCAACGAATAAAATTGTTGCTCAAGAGACGGATCAGGTACGTAGAAAAAAAGTATGATAACACACACACACCCACACACACACAATAACATCCCTAGTCTATCTCACAACACGTCAAAAACCGAGAGTAATCAACACACCACTGACTTACAGAACGCAGATCTATAGCCTTCATCTGTACAGACATACATATTTCCATGACAGCACAACAATAATCAAAGCAAATGCAGTTGATAGACAACCACTCTTAGCAAACCACTCTTAACACCCTTAACATTAACCACAACCTGATCAGCTAAATAATTAGTTGCAATGATAAGCGCTGCACTGACCAATTCAGATGTTCACACTGCATTTTTCCCGATGATGCCTGTAGCATATCGTTGGCTTAGCTAATGCTAGCAATAGCAACTGAAGGGTCTGGACAAGGTGGATTTTAAAAATGAATCAAATTTCGTCTATTTGGAATCACATCTAACGCATTCTTTTTTTGGAACTTAAGGCTTGCTAAGTTGGTAAAAATTGCTGCCGAAGGCTTGCCTATTCACACTACCAAACATGTTAGCTAGACGTCAAAGGGAGAGCTCATCATTTGCGACTAAGCACGAAGCCTGGACTCAGCAACTGGCTACAATAATGACAAGATTGGACTATTTACCGCTTTGGATTGGATAAACAGATTTCATGAATGACATGATTGGACAAACAGATTTCCCAGCAGTCCGTGCAAAAAAGTTATTACAGAATTATTTTTATTTAGTCATTAAGCTGCTAAAATGGATATATAAATAAATAAATTAATTAAATAAATAAAAGTAGATATTACCTTTATATTAGCATTGCACTAGCCCAGCACTAGAATAATGTTGCACTGTTCCACACAGTATTATTGCATTGGCTAGATGATATTGCACATGCCCAGTGATGAAGTTCAAGCTTGGATATGCTGAAAATACAGATTTATGTTAGACTGTAGCTCATTTGAAAACCCATAATTATTATTTCATGTGATTTACACAGGGCTAGGTAAATGTCTTTGTATAGCATTAAAATTCATGGTCACCAATTGCCAAATGTATCTTTTTTTTTTTTTTTTTACAGAAGCATATAGGTATATCCACGTGCCCATGTCGTAACTGCCATTAACACTGTCCTGAAACCTCAGTATATTAAAAACACTCTGGCAGATAGCCCAAGGTTTCCGGGATAGATGGAGGTTCCCTCAAGTTGTTGGTGCTATCGACGGAACCCATGTGAACATCAGGGCCCCACCTGATTACTACAACAGAAAGGGCCACTACTCCATAATTTTACAGGGTGTTGTGGACCACAAGTTGAGGTTCTGGGACATCAATTTTGGACGGCCTGGAAAAGTACATGATGCACAAGTCTTTGCACTGTCTAGCCTGTATGACAAAGGTGAGAGAGGCACACTGCTACCAGGGCACACAGAGGAATTTGGGGGAGTGGATGTGTCCCTACTGATTTTGGGTGACTCAGCTTACCCTCTACTCCCTTGGTTAATGAAGCCTTACCGTGAGGGTAGAGGGATAACACTTGGTCAAGAGCGCTTTAACCATCGCCTTAGCCAGGCATAAATGACAGTTGAATGTGCCTTTGGGCGCCTTAAAGGACGCTGGAGGTGTCTGATCAAAGTAAATGACTCACACATTACCTTTATCAGTCTGATAGTCGCAGCTAGCTGCGTCCTTCACAACTTCTGTGAAGTGCACACAGAATTTCAAGGGACATTATACCAACAATGGAGGAACAAGGGCTGGATTAACCAGATGAGAGATTGTATTATGACAATGGAAGCGGAAGTGAGATCAGAAATGCACTCTGTCAATATTTTTCAGGACTATGAGTTACTCTACAAGAAAAGAATCGATGTTTGTTTATTTGTTTATTAATTATTATTTGTTGTGGCTATTCTGAACATTTAACAAAAAAAATGAACGAAATTCAAACATTTCATTATAGACATACTGGATAGCCTACCAATAAAATACAGTTTCTGTCAAAAGAGGTGCTGTGTTGTGTGTGCTTTATGTAACACCTCGGAGATTCTTTGGTTGGGCTTCAGCAGGGGTTGGGGGTTGAGGAGCCCGGGGTCCAGGAGGAAATTGAGGGGGCATTAGGTAAGTAAAATGTGATTGCTGGTGCAAAGCCCCAATAAGGTTACCTATCATCTGCATTAGCATGTTGAGAGCTGCTGTACAGCTGTTGCCTCCTTGGCCTGGTGAGCTCCATGTGCTTCCATCATGTCCTCCATGTATTTCCTCTGCTTACCCAGCCACTGCTGCAACACATCCTGGCTGTTCCTGGCCTTCCTCTTCCTAGATTGGGAACCAGGTATGGCAAGCTTTCCTCCCTCTTTGTTCTTGACCACAGGTTCAGCTGCATCATCCTGCATTGACTCAGTCCTGGTCTCTGTAACGCAGTTAATATAATGTAATTTTTGTTGCTGCTGGCAGAGGATGTTCCATACATACAGTACATGTAGCACTAACGTTACCTTTAGCCTAGGCTACACTGTACATTAGATATGTCTTGTTAGTTAGGCCTTATGTCTGATAACAGCCTCTGTTAGTCTAATATTGTTGGACATTCTATTTAGGCCTGATCTCTTCATAAAAATGTATTGTTTCACATGACCCGACCTTACCCCTGCACCCTCGTATTTTCCTCTTCGTTACCGTCAGCCTATTACCTTCTATTAATGAGATGTGTAGGCTTTTTTTTTTACACAGGCGTATAGTTTTAATGTCGCATTTAATCGTTAACTACGATGGCCTCATGAATTGATGGACTGGACATGACAACCTTTATAGGGAATACACTCAACATCACTGTTGGACACCTCATCAACGTTGATTAGATTATTCAGCTTGCACATAATTTGTCATATCTGATTTTGTAGAAGTTTTCACTGTCTTCTTCATCATTGAAGCCTGTCAAATTCTCTCTCTCTTTTTTTAATTGACGGCACAGGCACGCAGTTTGTTTCACAATACCATAGCTTTTAACAACTGTGTCTATGCAGCCTGCACTATCCTAAATTTTATGTGGAAGTAGACAGAGCAAATGAAATAGGCTATCACACTGGTTAACCGGAATTTCAGTGGGAAAAGGATGGGTTTACAGTAAAAACCACCAGATATCCCATTGGAGTAGTCTGGTTGCTTTCACACTATAAATGAACCATTCTAGAGATCGCTGGTATCGTGCTGAGTAGAGATCGACCGATATGGGTTTTTCTATAACCGATGCCGATACCGATATGTGCTGCCGATTTTTTTTGGCCGATCTTTAGGGCTGATACCTTTACTTTTCGCCTTTAATTTGCATGCTAAAAAATCATACTACTAATAAAAGACGATGCACAAGATTTCCAAACGTAACATAATTTATTGAACACTGTCTTAAAATATCTTTGAAATCTTTATTATATCAAATATCATATCAAAATCAAATACTTATCTAAAGTTAAGGGGGAAAAAATCAATGAGCAATATGTGTAAATAAACATGTAAACTTAAATATACATTTAAATAAAAATACAACTTTATAAATAAACATTTTTAATGATATTCATAACGGCAAACTTTATGGAGATTATAGCCTAGTATTCTTATAACTCCGCCTCTTAAATTCAGCTGTCTGGTTGAACCCTCAAAATATTGTAAACAAAGTAGCAGGCTAAGCTTAGGCTATCATACTCTACTGGTTGGACTGTTCAGTTTGTGGATGTGTTGAAGTTTCAAGGTAAGCAAATACTTTTTCTCCTTGGGACAGGCCCTTATAAGTCTTTGAAAAACATTGGTAGATGGTCAGTCAACTTGAATGCAAGAGTTTTAATCAAATGTCTGCAGCATAGCCTACTAATGATGCTAACCGGATTTAACAGTAATTAGTTGTCTTTGCGTCATTGCGTTCACTATTGTGAATGTTATATTTGGATTAAATATGTTGAGGGCGGGTGTCCATTGAGCGCGCACGAGAGCGGGCCAAGGAGAATGAGTTTACTTCTACTGTTTGGTAAAGTTGCACGGATAGTCTACAAATGTTGCGGAAGAACTTTATGCTTTCACTCTAGCACCCTAGCAGGTGCATCAGTGCAATATGTGCCGGCCGGTGTTGAATCTGTGAATGCTGAATGCCGCCTTCCCCGCCCCATGCAGAGTGAATTCTACAATCCTGACACAGGAGAAATAAACACACGGGGCTAGTATGTTTGCAAGCAAGGTGCTGATATGTTTTCATTTTTAAAGCTAACGGCAAACAACTACAGCATTATGCCAATTCCAGACGGTTAAATGTTATTCGTTTTTTCTTTCCCTAAATGAAGCAACACAACATAGTTTCCTAATAATATAATAGCAAATACATGACAACAGCACATCAAAATGTAAGAATTTAAGCCTTGCCTTTATCTTGTAGGACTTTCTTTATAAGTGTCTCTGACTGAATATTACAAAAGTTTATTAGGGGTCCTTCACATGCGGCTGCACCACTCCAATAACATGCGGCTGCCCGCGGATGTGACTGACGTCAAAACGGTCGCGACCACGCAAGGATATCAGCCGATGCCAATGACTTAAAAACATGCAAATATCGGCCTGATATATCGGCCAACCGATAAATCGGTCGACCTCCAGTACTGAGACCACCTTGTCCAGGCGGTCCAGAACCGTTCCATTTGTTCCGGAACAGAGAACGTTTGTCATTTTCACATATGCTCAATCGAACTGATCCATGGGGGGGAATTGTACCGTTCCAGCGAGCTAGGTGTGAAAGCACCCTTAGGTTTCAGTGTCTTACTTGAGGACACTTTGATGGGGCCAGGTAGAGCGAATCGACCCTACAATCTTGTGGTTACAAACCAGTTCCTCTACCACTGTGCCACCATTGCCCCCATAGTGTTTCTTGTTGAGTAGATGTCCAGAAATGGTTATAGCTAGACCAAGGATTTTAAAGTGTTATGATGTAAAAACTAAAATAGTTACAAACTTCAAAAATACATTGCACACACCGCACGAGTGGTAGCTACGTGATGCAGTTTCAATGAAGTTGCTAGGTTAAGCGGTTCAGGCTGTATTAAGTCCAGAAAATCCAATAGTCTCCATTAGGGGTGGGCAATATAGACGATATATACCGTATGCAATATGCATTTGCCCAATGATAGAGATTTTGGGTCATATCAACATACCGTGATAGGCTTATTGCGTCTCCAGAACCATGTGAAAAAATGTTGACCTGTGGCTTCACCTTATTGATAGCACCTTTTCATTCTTACAACGAAACTGTGTAAGAGCCTATAAGTTGAACAGCTACTGCCTGACACAAATGCAGCCGAACGATGACTAAACAACTGTTGTACATATTGACTTTATGCTATGGTAACCATTAAGAAACTGTTATGCTGTAAGTTACATACCAAAGTATACCGTGATATATATCATCCACCGTCTATGGTTCAAAATATATCACAATATAAATTGTAGACTATATCGCCCACCCCTAGTCTCCATCTATAATAATCAGAGGCTGTAATTCCAGGGAATTGCTTTTTGCATGGGAATGCATTTGTTGAGGAGTTGAGGAGACAGCTGCATTATTGTACTGGTAGCTAGCTTGATAGTAGTATAAGTATGATGGTAACTATGATAACTGGAGTGTAGAAAAGCCCACTCACTTTTTAGCTCACTCTAGCTTTCTGGAATTCGAGTTGATTGTTCACGTTCATGATGCACTACACATGTTGCCCATAATTTACATGGAGTATTTAACCTACCGGGTCAGACAGGGATTCTGTTTGCATCTGGGTATGGCCGTTGCTGTGTCGCCTGTAGTATTACCGACTGAATATCAATATCCATATATCCTTCTTTGAGCATCCTTTTGTGCATCTTCTAAAACGTGAGTTATCTTTTCTTTCCTTGATTGCTTGGTTGCTTAGCGCATTGTGGGTGGCGAGTGACACTGTGAGCGCTACACCAGTGTTTGTTCAGCATAATGACCTTTCCTGCGCCTGCTGTCTTGGGCCAGACATCCAGCATGCATAGCATTTAGAATTTATATCACCGGTAACGCATCTAACGCAGTCACATCTATTGTTAATTACCTTGCTCAAGTGCACAGCAGCAGTAAACAGGATTTGATCCCGGATTTCCTCAGCAACTTGCATCCAAGCCCAGTTTCTGAAGCACTATGCTACGACTGCAGTGTCTGCACTATGTAGTCTGAAGCACTTAACCCTAGGTTGCTGAATGGAAACTGTATCAGATACTGTAACTGCTCATAGTATTCAAAGGTTTAACTATTCAAATATCAACAAGTATCGGTATGCTAGGTAACGTTAGCTTCTCAGGATTGGACTTTTGGGAAGGGGAAAAAACACCCCCCCTCCAACCTCTCTGGGAAACGCATAGCCTATCAGTATTACAAATCCCCCAGGCACAGCGTTTAACCACCATGTTTAACCAAAATGAACGGAACACTGTCAAAATCTGTCGGACCTCTGTTGATGCTCGTTCTGGGCTGTGCTGTGGCGGGGCTTAGCCAAAGGTCAATTAACCATAGGTTGCTGAATGGAAACTGTTGACTGAGATACTGTAACTGCTCGTACTATTCAATGGTTTAAATATTCAAACTGAACTTGACCATTCAGCCACTTCAACTGTGTCCAAACTCCAGTTATCATTGTCAGGGCCGGCTCGTCCATTAGGCAATATAGGAAAATTCTACTATTCTACTATTCTACATTCTACTATTCTTAAAACAAGTTAGTATTTATGTGCCTTATAATTAAACCTCACATGCCTTTATCTATAGGCTAATAATAATAATGATGCATTACTTGATGCATTACTTTTCTGTGGCGCCCCACCTCCCTCCTTTGTCTAATTAGTCTTTACCTGCTACATGAGAGAACGCAACGCAACCTCACTTAAATCGCGATTTTAAAAATTGTCGCTGTTAAGAGACTGTTGAATCTTGGTGAATAACAACTCATATTGCGGGTGTTTAGCATGCAAGATACAGCAAGTCGTAACGTAAAGTTAATGGTAAACTGCTCCTTTACAACATACAGCAAATGGTCAGTTATTTTGCCTACATTTGCGACGCAGTAGCCTACTAGTTTACTTTAGGTAACGTGCATTCATCCCGTGATTGATGGCCGATGAGATTGGATGCGCAGGTTTTTTGCCTTTACTAAGTCGCCTTTAGCCTGCTTCATTGGACTGAAATTTCAGGTGTCAGGGTACTTCTTGTTTGCTCCTCGTGTAGTTTGTTGCCATATGC
>JAGFZM010002361.1:4381-14944 GCA_017657215.1 Limnothrissa miodon | reverse complement strand
GGGTAGGAAAGGCCTCTTACATAACAGACTTGAGTATGTTTAATGTTCAGGTATGTATGACTGAATTATTCCTGTAAAAAAAGTTAAAATTAAAAAAAAAAAAAAAAAAAAACACATCACATTACGGTCATAAAATCTGCTATTTTGTTTTGTTACGTTCACATGAGTCAGAAAAAAACGATTTATAGCACATTTTGCATCGTGATTTATAAGGCTGTGTTGCCCAGCCCATACATGACTGTTATCTACAGGAATAGATTCAGAGTTCAGTTTTAAAACTCCAGGACTATCTCAGCTAAAGCCAGTACATTTCATTTATGCATTTAGCAGACGCCTTTATCTTTAAGGATTTACAGAGCATTGCTTAACACATTTGTAAATCATTGGTAAGTGATTAACACTTAGATCATTTGCATCACTTAATAATTTCTAAATATACGTATTTAATATTTCTTAACAATATCTACAGTAAATACAGTGAGGAACATAGGTATTTGAACACCCTGTGATTTTTCAAGTTCTCCCACTTAGAAATCATGGAGAAGTGAAGTCAGAAATGCATTTCCACTGTGAGACACAGATTGTTTAAAACAACAACAACAACAAAAAAAAACCCTGCTGCAATTACAGAGGTCAAATGTTTCCCACAGGGATTTTGGCCGACTTCCCCATAGAGATCTCATCTAGATCTGTCAGTTTCCATGGCAGGTGTTGAGCAACACAGTTTCAGCATTTCTGATAAAAAAAGGGTACATACAATGAAATGGACACTATTTTTTCTGGTGGAGCAGACTCTTCAATTATTGATGCTAAGGGTAAAAATTAACTGAAAAAAACAAAACACAAAAAGTATAACAGACCATGTCAGGTCACAAAATGGGTGCTTGTCTGTTGCCTGGTGTTCTCACTTCAGTCCCCCCCACTCCCACACACACACAGGTTGCTAAATTCTTGTACAGTCCTTGCTCAAAAACATCCTTAAAATACCACCATCTGTGGTTTGGCAATAAGACAGATGAACTACTTAAAATTCCCCCAAGTCGCTGCTATCAAGTAACGCAAACGAGTGTGTGTGAGTGAGAGAGTACATATGCTTGTGCAAGAGCTTTGTTTCTGCTGTGTGTGTGAGAGTACATAGACCGAACATTTAACAACACAGGCATATCAGTAGAATAGAAATAGAATGCTTTTCTAAGTCCATTCATTCTGTGAATATTAGTTTTCAGTAATTAAAAGTAAGGCAGTGAAAAATGACTCAATGGATTAAAGAGGCTCGCAGTAAGTTTATGCAACCAATCGTGGTCATAAAATTGTTTTTTTTTTTTTTTTCCGATTGGACTGGCCTGCAAACGGAAACTGACCGCTGTACAGCCCGGTATAGTGAATAAGGAACATTCAACATGTGAGAGGGGGCACCGCTAGCAATACAGATAGCTGCACAGAGCGCCCCCTACAGCTTTGTGCCGTTTAATGCGGGGTTAAAAAAACAGACTTACAGAGTGGACCTTTAAGACGTTCCAAGTCTGACCTAGGGTCATAACCTCATCTCCACCCCCATACAATCATTCTCTGACACTTGGTACTGTCCTATCATAAAAAAGGCAAATAACAGATCTAAAAAAATGTGTGTTGTAAGATTATGCAATCCATGAGGCTCTCATTTCCCAGAAAGTCCCTTCCTCCACTCTGGCTTTCCCAGCTGTCTGTGTAAAACAAGCCATAAACAAATCAGAAATGTTTAAAGTTTAACTGTTTACACTCACTCTGTACGGCAGGGTAAGCGTGATGTGTGTCCTGTCTTTTTTAAAAACTGCCTTTTGGGATCACTGGTTCTTTGGCAATTGTCTTGTGTCGTTTTGCAAACCAGAAAATGCATCTGTGGTGATAAACAACGTGTCCACCAGCCACCTTTTTGTGGTTATGCTGTTGATGAGTGATGAGACTAATGAAAACGATTGCAACAGGTCTGTGAGGGCCACAAAAGAACCAACTTGCATGGAACATCCGTTGAGAAATAAGGAACAGAACATGGAACAAGGAAGTAACAAAAGATGGAACTAGGAAGTAAACAGGAAAAGACAGGCACATTGTATGTGACACAAGCGACAAAGTGAATGAACAAAAACCCACAACCGTGACAATGGGTGTCTCAGTAGTAGTTACCTGATGGTGTACAAAAGCCATTCATTCGGTCAATACCTTCCAGTCAGCTTGTCTGGCCACAATGTTATGTCCCACTACCCCCATCAGCCTGGCAGTGGTAGTACCGTTGTCAGTTAAATGGGCCTTGTCAAGGGTGTACACCTGGTGGCAGTACCGTTGTCGTGACGATGTCAGTAATTGGGCCTTGTCAATGGTGTACACCTGGTGGATGTGCCGTGGTTACGGGGGTTTCAGTAATTGGGCCTTGTCAAGGGTGTTCACCTGGTGGCAGGTGACGTGGTGATCCAATTCCATTTTCTTTTCTTTTCTCTTGTTTTCTCATTCCTTTTTCCCCTAGATCTTCTTTTTATGTTCTAAAATGAGTATAATCTTAATTTCGAATTTTGGGATTGTCTCGTTTATGTTATGACTGGAGCTGGTTGTAACATAAGGAAAAGGCTAATTTCTTTCCACACAGTTGAGCACTGTTATAAACTACTTCAGGGGTTTGTTGTTTTTACAGACATGTTAGATCACTGATGGATTGGGGCACTTAGATATGTTGGATAACCAGCAGAAAAAGAAAAAAAAGGACACTTGTGTCTAAAAGCGTGAACTCTGCTAATCTCTGTACTGTATGATTCTCTCTGTAAACCTGCAATTTTCAAGTGTTTTCGAGAAAAGTTGCTGTTTTGGAGGAAAACCTTGCAATTTGCATGAAGAGTTGGCTGGTTGTCACCAAGTTTATTAGCTCCTTGAAATGATCCATCACACAATTTTATACAGTATCCAGTCAATAGGGTTTGTCTGTGGCATAATGTACAGTCTCCATCATAATGTCAATGTAATTGTGTTGTATAATGTAGGTGTCTGTACAATGACTATATGACCGTCTCTCAGTTTGTGACTCAGTCTTATCAAACATCAACAACCATATTAATTAACTGAGCTTTAAGTATAAAATGTGAAATCATCCAAAACACAGAGAGTACATTTATTTGGACCACAGCAGACATTTTGACATAATACATTGAGTTTATAGCATACACCATTGCTGAAAATGAAATGCCTAAGAGCAGAATAATTTCAATGCTTGAGACTTTGGACTTCTTAGTATACAGTATGTCTTTACTTGCATGTTGCTGTATTAGAACAGAGTAATTTATATGTGAGTTATTCACAACATGTCCAAAGTCAGTCTTGTATTACTGTAAGTGTAGTATTTGTATGATAGTTGTAAGTGTAGACAGTCTTGATCTCTGAAGGAAACTCGTTCTCTGTAATTTTCAGCAAATTACTTAACATTCAACATCCTCCTTAGGGATTGCTCTGAAAAGAAAAAAAAAGTGTTAATAAACAAAACAAGTGTTGTGTTCCATAATGTTGCCTCTAAATATATGCAAAACCACATTATTTGATCTAATTACAGAGCAGAGTGTTATAGATTGATTTACACCGGATTTCCCTGTTAAACTCAATTACCTGTGGGGCTCTTTGCCTTGTTTACTGTTGACAGTGGGTGAGTTTAGAGGCTTGAGTAGCTCTGGAATATCAGGATGTTTTGGCTCAGACATTTTCTGGGCTTCAATGCTTATTGATGTACCTGAAACAGGCGTACGGAACAATTAGCAAATCTGAACTTTCACAAGCTGCCATATCTAATATTTTGTCTTCACACTGTCACAATACGATTACCACTGCAACATGCTGAGTTAACATGCTAAGACACTGAATAAGTGATGCCAATCTACAGAGGCTGCCAGCCTGTGAAAGACAGAAACAGATATGGCCTCTATGGACTCTAAAACTAAAGTTTAAGTTGACTGGTGTTTAGACACTTTTATCCAAAGCCAAACATACTTACAGCTTTGGACTTGGAAACTGAACCTGGCCAAATCATCCAAATGTCAGTTGATCAACCACAACAACTGTTGTAAGCTTGTTTAAAGTTATTAAAGGGGTTATACGTTTGTGGGGATCTTACTTTTAGCTCTACGACACATCACGACGAGTGTGACAATCCCAAGTAGACTGATCGAGACTACCAGCAGAGAGCAAACCAGGAGGACAGGACCAGGACTTTTATCTATTGGTTGAGCCAAACACCAAAACAGTCAATGAATAGTTAAACAAGGTACAAACACACACATTAATTTATAGTGCTTTATTCTACAACCCTCTTCTTTTTATGCACAAAAGACAGGCAACATCTATCTAATTTCACAGCATTTTTAACTTATGTATGTGACAATAATAACATTCCATTATTCATTCCATACAGTACATTTAGGAATAGTATTCTACTATAGCATAGGTGTCAAACTCTGTCCCTTTGTGTAATTAAATTCAGCTTGCGAGATCATATCAAATGTGTATTAGAGCTGGTCCTCCATAGTTCTAATGCTACAAGTACCTCAGTGCTTTGTTAGTGCATTGGCCTTTCTGTCGGGATCAGCAATAATACCTCCTTTTATGATGACAGTCAGTAGCATCAATGCTACCAGTCTTGGGGCCTATTACACAAAACTAGGATAAGGGATTAAGCCGGGATATCTTGGTTATCCTGGCTGGATCAACCAATCATTTATCAGTATAACCAAGATATCCCGGCTTAATCCCTTATCCTAGTTTTGTGCCAAAGGCCCTTGGTGCTACCTTGGACAAACTCAAAACTCCCCTCCCTGAACATGACAAAACGAAAGATGGGAAAACAGGAGCTTTCAAGACAGGTGGGAGACAAATTGGCCCGTGACCTTATCCCCGTTTTTAATTTTGGCCTACGGTGAATGACACCCCTGTTCTATAGCCTTGTAGGCTGAACAAAAAAATACATATAAAGTAAAGTTTTGTGTGTGTGCGTCTAATCCACGAGTCGTTTTTACAGCCCCTGATGATGGTTCTCTTATATACAGGTCTGTTTACCGACAACTATGACTGTGTGTGTCTCTCTGTGGGTGACTGTGACCCAGCTCTCTGGTGATTCCCCCAACTCTGGGTGTCTGCACTTGTAGGAGCCTTCGTGTGCCTTTGAGACCGAAGGGATGGTCATCTCTCTGGTGGTCTGGGTTACAAATAGAGCGCCATCTTTGTAGAAATCAGCACTGAAGTCTGAAGGACTGCTGTGAGATACACACTGCAGAGTCAAAGGATCCCCTTCGGTCACTGGATAGACGGGGCTCTCCAGGATTACAGCGCTAGCTGAGGTTCAACACAAAAATTGGGTCTATATGTTATGTTGGGTCTATCTGTTATGTCTTCAAATTATATTTTAAACCATTATTTAAGCCATGAGCCAAGAAGCTGGAGATCCCACATATTTTTGTCACCAACTAAGATGAGTTATTTGGCAAAACAATGTGGCATATTTCAATATAGCAAACATGCAAAGCTATTTTGCTAAGAATGGGCTATTTTTGCTAATGTTTTCATAGGAAACACTTACTAGTTACTGTTATCTGTGCAGCGTTGCTGTACTGCCTGGACTCTGACTCACACCAGTACAATCCACTGTCTACTATATTCAAGTATCTGGTGCTGCATGAGGGTCCAGCTCCTGATCTCCAACCCTGAGGACAGTCTGACCTCTCTTCTCTCCTGGTGTCCCATCTCAGCCTCCATCCAGTAGAGTTGTCCTTCACCTCACAGCTCAGGGAGACAGACTCAGAATCAAACAGCTGTGTTCTGTTGGGTCTGATGACCAGAGAGGCTGGAGGAGACACACCTGGGAGACCGAGGAAAAAAAAAAAAGGTGACGTCTGGTTGACAATCAGAGTAAAATCCTCATTCATACTATGGCAATGAACCACTAATAGAAATTGTGGCACACCTTTGACCCAGAGAGCCTCCACATCACTGAATGCCGTCTGATAGGTTGGTTCTCCCCCCTCTGCTCTGCACACATAAAGCCCAGTGTGTTTAAGAGCAGCAGAACTGAGAGTGTAGGAGCCTCCAGCTCCTCTGCTGCTGTCTGGGAGGAGCTCCGCTGAGTAACTGTTGCCATTGTGGCGGATGTCAGGTGAGGTCTTTCCATAAGATGGAGATTTGTAGGGAACTGCTCTGTACCAGAGGAATGTCCAGTTGAAGGAGGTGTCTCTAACCTCACAACTCAGAGTCACTGAGTCTCCTTCAGATGGCCAACTGTGTGGAAAAACTGTGAGGATTGGGTGGGGTTTTGCTACCAAAAAAAAACATACATATGTTAAATGCACAGTAAAAAAAATATGTATGTTGGACCAAGCATGAAATCAGTTATCTTTGTTTAAGCGAATGTTCATACAAAGACATGTGGTTACAGTGACCTTGAACTATGACCTCCTAAGACGATTACATGTACTTATCCACTTAAACATAAACATTAAACATCTAATATAAAGCAGAGTTTTGGGAACAGATTTTAAATCAGATTTGAAATAACAGTCAAACGGTTTAGTGCAGTGCTGTTGCAGCACTTATGCTCTGATGCTCTTATCCACTTATTGTGCTTATATGAGTTTCAGAAATAGCCAATCATCACTGTTTTGTTTTGGTTTAGTTTAGTCTGTATTGTTCCATTTCTTTTTCCGGTTTTCCTCTTGACTGATACTACTCTGCTGCAGGAATGGAAAATCCCTATACAAATTACTATTTACATATACATTTATGAATAGCTACTCACCTGTGACCCAGAGAGCCTCCACGTCACTGAATGCCGTCTGATAGGTTGGTTCTCCCCCCTCTGCTCTGCACACATAAAGCCCAGTGTGTTTAAGAGCAGCAGAATTGAGAGTGTAGGAGCCTCCAGCTCCTCTGCTGCTGTCTGGGAGGAGCTCCGCTGAGTAATTGTTGCCATTGTAGCGAACATTAGATGAGGTCTTTCCATAAGACGGAGATCTGTAGGGAACAACTCTGTACCAGAGGAAGGTCCAGTGGAAGGAGGTGTCTCTAACCTCACAACTCAGAGTCACTGAGTCTCCTTCAGCTGCCCAACTGTGTGGAGAGATCCTGAGGGCTAGATGGGGCTTTGCTGTTGAAAACATTTTGTTATACTGTAAATGAAATCCATTCTCAATTAATGTATATGAACAAAAATGTCAATGACTAATAAATATTAATTTTACTTCGTCAGAATTTCCCTGTCATACTTACAACTAATTGTAATGGTGACAGCATTACTTTGCTGTCTAGAGTCAGATTCACACCAGTACAATCCCATGTCCTGTGTACTAAGGCTGTGAGTGCTGCATGTGGATCCATCTTTCGATCTCCAATCAACAGGACAATCTGAGCTCTCACTTTTCCTGGTGTCCCATCTCAGCCTCCATCCAGTAGAGTTGTCCTTCACCTCACAGCTCAGGGAAACAGACTCAGACTCAAACAGCTGAGTTCTGTTGGGTCTGATGACCAGAGAGGCTGGAGGAGCCACACCTGAGACAAAGAGAAGAAACGTAAAATAAATATTTGTAATCAATCAGCCCATGTCCCTGTTCTTTAGGACTGCTGAGTGCTGTCATTAGTATCTGAATGAATGTAATTGGTACCACGTACACGAAAATTGCTAACTGACAGCTAATGTTTATTTGGGGGCCCAAGAAAACATAACTTTCATGTCCTTGTAAACTAAGAATAAAACTCTAACAATTAATAAAGACGACTCAACATAAGTAGTGGCAAAGACAAAAATCCTCAAGATTTATTGTAATTAATCTGGGAGCCTGATACAGCGCGTACATTAAACTGCCACCGTACAAACTCAACATACAATACAAACTGTCATGATTAAATACATTTCTGGTTGTCCCCCTTTCATCATCTTACGTGAGTACTCTCTTTGTCCGAAACTTGTCACAAGGTTTGTTAACCTTGCGTACATTACCATTCAAGTGATATGTCTGTGAAATAGAACCTGTACTGTCAGGACCTGGAGCTGTTAAACCGTAAGTACCTGCCACGAGAGTTCAGTCATGCGAGAGATATTGTAACTGACCTGGCTGAAGCAAGTGTGACTTCACATTATCACAACGTGGTTGCATACATTTTGGTGGTGAGGATTTGAAACTATGACAATGAAAAATGTATTTATCTTTTGTTTGCAATTAATTATGCACCAAATTTAGGCCACACCAATAAAATTAGTTGGTTCTCAGATTCGCCGCTTGAAAAAAATGCAAAATGAAATAAAAATAAAATTGAATTTGAACTCACACGAACATAAAAAACACCGTGGCTGACAGCTATATTACTGAAAAAAGCATGCTGCGTTCACGTGACGTTGAAAACCAATCAAATTGCGCCTTTCACTTCAGAGCGCAAGAGACAAGACATGTATGAGGAAAGATGCCGGTGGATCCTGCTAGGCCAGTGTTTGCAATTATTAGAATATTTGATCAGAAGAGAAAAACATTTGACAAGTGCATTGAAATGAAAGAGGAGAGCAGTCCGAGAGCAGTCTGCTTGTGCAACTCTGTGGAGGTGAGTTTGATATTTCATTGATTGAGAGGCGAAAAAAAAACATTCAAAGTGTTTCGCCATCAAAATAAATAAATAAATAAATGAATAGCATGTCCCTACACACTCACATCCTCGCGTGCGCGCCCATACACACGCTTCTCTTTTTCATGCAAAAAATTGTCTCTTCTAGATTCACGTGAATGCACGTTGATGAATATTCATCTCCGTTTCGCTGATCACAAAGTTTTAGTCACTATCTAATTGCTGGTGAATCAATGCAATTTTGACGTTCTAATGCCCTGTGATGAACTGTGACAAAATGAGTTTGAACATAGGCTACAGCAGCCTAGACGTAGTCTGCATTATGTCATACCTCAATTCCACAGCCAGCTTGCTTGGTGCTTAGATTCTCAAACTCTTAAATAAATGACAAACCGTCAAACCTTTACATAACATAGACAGACATGACAGAATTATGAATTCGTACATTGCCTAAAACCCGCATGACCAAAAGTGTGCTGTGAGGTGTGAAAGTTAAGTTTATAAATTAGGCCACATTTAGTTTTTCCTTAACTCATGAGTAAATAGTGCATAGTGCTAGGGTTTATTGCTTCAGTTCAATTAAGTGCTAGAACATCTTCTATCCTAGCACTTAATTGAACTGAAGCAATATGCCCTAGCACTATGCTCTTTAAGGTTTCTGCTATGTCGCTTTGGATGCATAAATGTAATGTAAATGTAAATGTCTTTAATGAACATTTTCCTTCAGAACATTTTTTTATTTTTATTTTTATTTCGCTCGCTCGCTCCATATTTTTCCTGAAAAAATCAGAGAACCAACTAATTTTATTGGTGTGGCCTTACCAGCGTTTATGCATCCAACACATTTGAATGAGACTTTCTAAAAAAAAAAAAAATGGGTAACCAGATATCCTGAACAGAAGGAAGAAGCAAGAAGCAATGTCTGAGAAGGGCAAAGGAGACTTTGGAACATGAACTGGAGAAGTTGAAACATGAATCACAAAAAAAATACATGAAAGGTCTGTGATGATGTAAAATAGAAGAGGAATCTATCTGGGGTCATATTTGTAAACTTTGCATCAGAACATGGAACATGCACAAAGCTCAGAATGTGCTTGCACACAAAAATATTCTGATTTATAAAACCATGTGCACACCAATTTCCCTTTAAAAATCATTATCTACTCTAAAGTTGTGGAACCTGTGCATTCCTCAAGCCACACCCATAACTGCTTACAGGAATAGAAAGCCCTATGTAAATCACCATTTACAGTACATATACCTTTATGAATAGCTACTCACCTGTGACCCAGAGAGCCTCCACATAACTGAATGTCGTCTGATAGGTTGGTTCTCCCCCCTCTGCTCTGCACACATAAAGCCCAGTGTGTTTAAGAGCAGCAGGACTGAGAGTGTAGGAGCCTCCAGCTCCTCTGCTGCTGTCTGGGAGGAGCTCCGCTGAGTAACTGTTGCCATTGTGGTGAACATCAGGTGAGGTCTTTCCATAAGATGGAGATCTGTAGGGATCTGCTCTGTACCAGAGGAAGGTCCAGTTGAAGGAGGTGTCTCTAACCTCACAACTCAGAGTCACTGAGTCTCCTTCAGTTGGCCAACTGTCTGGACAAACACTGAGGACTGGACGGGGCTTTGCTGTTGATAAGGAGACACACACATTCTTACAATTTGTACATGAATCAACATAGCAATAATATAACACCTACTTTAATGATTACAGATTTCATATTTATTATCACAATTGTAGTTATACTCACGTTCAAATGTTATCATGGCAGCATTGCTGTGTTGCCCAGATACAGATTCACACCAGTACACTCCTGCATCCCATACTTCAGCACTCCTGGTGCTGCATGAGGGTCCAGCTCCTGATCTCCAACCCTGAGGACAGTCTGACCCCTCTTCTCTCTTGGTGTCCCATCTCAGCCTCCATCCAGTAGAGTTGTCCTTCACCTCACA
>JAGFZM010002360.1:0-10855 GCA_017657215.1 Limnothrissa miodon | reverse complement strand
ATCGGCTTCCTCTCCGCCTTCAGCCATGCTATTTTGTTGTCTTCTCTGAACTCCTCCGCTACCACCGTTTCACGCGTTTCCCCTGAGGCGCCGGGGACGCGCATAGATGGTGACGGCCGCACACAAAATGTGTCATCTCATTTTACGTTTAAATTATTATTTATTCCGGTGTAAGGCCTTTTCTTATCATTGGAAGTATATATACCGGTATACTGGTATATAAATATCGCTCAACCCTAGTTTTTAGCCGAAGCTTTCATTAAAGGGATAGTTCGGTTTTTAACACATTAAGCCCCTTTCACAGGTTGTCTAAAATGCAATAAAGTGGTTGACATCAAAATTTTGACGATTGCTTCTGTCTCGGCTATTTGGGAAATGTAGAATCGCCTCTGGCTGCCTTCAAAATGGCTAGCAATGGGCATGTGTTGTTTCTATCCTTAAAACACTGGTTTTAAAAAAGTGCTACTCACCAAGTGGTTAGTGGTGCTCAATGATGTTCCAAAACATGTATCGTAGCGAAATAAAGCTTCCGTCATGTTTTATTTGACACTTTGTTTATATGAAGGAGCAAATAGATCCCTATGGGACTTACAAAATGGCAAATAAAACATGACAGAAACTGTATTTTGCTACGATAGGCCTACTTGGGTTGGAACATCAGCAAACGCCACTAATCACTCCATGAGTAGCACTTTTTTAAAACCAGTGTTTTAAGGATAGAAACAACACATGCCCATTGCTAGCCATTTTAAAGGGGCGATTCTATGTTTCCCAAATAACATAGAATTTCCCGGTCACCGCCATCTTGAAATTAAATCACGATAAGTCGATTGACGAGCTACAACTTTAGAAATGTCTTTGGTCAAACTCTTTTAAGTTTCATAATTTGTTGGTGCTTTAGTGCTCATGTAGATAGTCACCATATATTTTCAGATGAAATCCAAGCACTTCAACAGAATATAATTTTCAATCTGTTCCCCTGTTCTATCTATTCGTCAATCGACTTATCGAGATTTAATTTCAAGATGGCGGTGACCGGGAAATTCTGAGAAGGTACTGTCTTTATAAACTGTCTTTTTAATAAAAAGGTTGTCCTGAAAATTGGTATACATGGTCATTAGCCCATTCAGGGACCATTACAGACACCATAATTGCTGCTAGATCCATTGTAGCTATATTTAGTTGGTGTGCTTGCATATTTCATATTCTGCACCCCATCAACCTGGTTGTCAATAAATCTAAAAAAAAAACCCCACAAGACTTGGACTCCATTTGGTTCTTGCATCAGTTTCAACTGCTTTTAAAAAATCAATGATCTTGACCCTTCAAAGACTCAGACTTTAGACAGTCCCCTCCACACTGCAGTACACTTAACACTGGAAAAAAGCTTGTGCATTAAAAGTCATATTTTTTCCAGATCACTCTCGATGACATTCAATTCTTTACTGGCTGTCAGTTATTCTCCATAATGACTGGCTGGAAAACATAGCTAAGAAAACTAAAAAGTAATTACCTCCAGACTGGTTGAAGCGTGTTTTTAAAATTTCCACGCTGGCTTTAAATGTTGGCTCATTTCCAGAATATATCTGCGTGTTCCTGTTAAAATAATCAGCATCTACAGCACCAGTGATCCACTCATTTTTTGGAATTGCCCTCCGTGTGATGCTGTCATAGTGGTCAATCTGTTGCCCATCCACAACACCCATAGTTACAAACTCTGGGAAGCTTGGAATGCCAGATGTGGCAGTGTAGAAATACTGCAAAGTGTGGGTCACTAAAAGAGAAAAACAAAACAAAACCAAAAACTTGCTTCAGAAAAATAACACTTTAAACAATTTAATCAAATCCTGCAAACAGTTAAAGTTACATTTTGTTCATTATATACAATGTTTTTGCTAAATGCATCAATGTTACAATGACACAAACTTGTTATTTTTCCACCACTATATTTACTGTATTCACACAACATCCTAGCCTCGCCCTCGCCAGCCCCGCCCTGTACTTTCATTTCATTTCGTCCAGAGGGTCTGGGACCGCTGCATTGACAATCGTTCTCTCATTAGATATGTAGTTTCTGCTGAAGTTTAAACTGCCTTTACCCAATTGCTAACGCCTGGTTGTGATGTATGCAACGCAAACGCTTGAGAAGGATGATAGCTTCCCTACCATTTAGCCTAGCCACTTCCTTGGAAAATAACGGAGCAAGCTGAAAAAATCAAACTTTTCCCGAACCCAGTGGGTAGTAGGGCCACAACATCTTTTCCGCAGATAAAATTAAATAAAGATTGTTCTTGTTCAGACTTCAGTTCCTGTATGTTCCGAAGCGTTCCCACAACGGACTGAATAGCCTCCTGAACTTGGTTCGCTGATGCCATTGTTATTGTGCACACTGTGCAGCCGCGCAGCCGAGATGAGTCCAGCTGCAGACACTGTGGAGCGTGTGGAGCTCTCCAGTAGGCGGAAACACGTGACCTCTTCAGTCGGCGGAAACACGTCACCCCTATAGAGACTCGAGCAAGCTGCGGACTCCGAGACCGCATTAGAGCTACGCACGTTGTTCGTGAAGGTTGGTAAAGTGTTATTTCTACACAAATATACTGTATTTGTTGAGAGCATTTGTTAAAACACCTTAAACTTAATAGTTTTGATGGTTTCAACAACTTGCTGGTCGTAAGATCACGTGAAGCTATGTCAGTTGCTTGTCGATAGTTAACTTTAAAGTGTTTACTGTGGATATTAAGACTTTCAGCGCGACGTGAAGAACACGGTGTTGATAATGTAATAATTCTAATGTTGTGACTTTTAAAAGGTTATTATACAGAATATGGTCAGTGAACTAAGGGCCTCAGTACTTTGAAAAACATCGCATAAAGTATCATCAAAATTCCGGGTCTCAAGAGCTTTATAAACGGCAATTCATTACTCTGTATGTAGCCTATGTGTAATGACAATAAAGTTGAATCTAATCTGGTCTAAATAGTTCAAGTGTGTGTGTGTGTGTGTGTGTGTGTGTGTGTGAGAGAGTGAGACTAACTGCCTAACTTGCCTCCCTACCTTTAATCTAAAATTATGTATTGCTTTGTCTCTATAGACTTATGAGCTGCTGAAAATCTCAGGTGAGGTTGTTGGATCAATCTCCACCAACCAGGACTTCGTCAGGATTGGGGATTTTGTACTGGACGTTATGTATCCAGAGGTAAGTTGGGTCACTTTTTCTAAATAACCTGATGATCCCAAAGATTGCCACACACCTTGCCTCCACTGTACTTGACAAGTGGCATTACACATCAATGTAGCAGTATATCATCTGAAGTGCAGAAAAAAGATATTTCTATAAAGTGGACAGCAGGAAGAAGTAAGGCTCACATACTCATGCTATGCATAACCTGTGAGCACCAGTGAAATAGAGATGGGAAATTGATGAAACTGCTATCAATGCTGTTTGCGTGGTAAAGCAGGGCATGAGTGTGGTAGTCTTCATTTTTCAGGGCCCCTTTTCACTCTTTTCCCATTGTACCACATTAATAAATCCTGATCCTAAAGTCCTGATGGCCACAAGTCCATTTTAACACACACACACACACACACTTGCTGATTGCAGCCAGGATTGTTTATTTTTGCATTTGAAGTGTTAATAAAAACTTAATGTTCCTGAAATTGTGTCAGGTGTGTGTTCAGTAAATGAGTAAGAGGGTCAGCTATGTCAGAATCACCTTAAAAGGTCCTTATGTTATAAATTTACAAGATCAAGGTATATACAGTCCCAAACTCATATGTTTGTTTCATGTATCCTAAAATTACACTGGACCACAATTACAGGTAGGTAAAATAATTGTTGTAAATGGTTTAAAAATATTTGTAAATTCGTTGAATTGATATACTATGCGAGGAGTCCCCGTGGGCCACTGAGCGAAATCAATGACCGTCAATAAGCTAAACAACCTCTGGTTATGGAACGTGTGAGGAAAACCGTCTATGATGTGTTTGTAAAAATTAGTTGTATTTCGTGACTTTGCGTCTTTGGGCAACGAACGTTAGTAAATTGGTTACCTCTGAAAACCAAACATGAACTAAATCTATCACTGTGAATGACAACCTCTGGAATGTGTGGGGAGAAACGCCTATGATGTGTTTGTAAAAATGAATTACGTGACTTTGTGTCGTCAGGCAACGAACGTTAGTGAACTGGTTACTTCTAAAACCCGTAGAAATACACATGTTTATTTCATTAAACATGCTTATTTCTATGCTAAAACACAAACCGTTCAAAAAAGCTCGTGAGACATAACTATTCAACGGTTTCCGCCTATCCGACTGTGGAGGCGACGTAGTTCCGTTTATCCGACTGTGGAGGTGACGTAGTTCCGCTTACTGTGGAGGTCACGTGTTTCCGCCTCCACAGTGTCTGCTGCTGGATACTCTTGGCGCAGCCAGACAACGTTGCGCACAAAACCGAGTCATTGCTCACTAGAACACTCCCACTTATGCTGATTGGGCCGGCAGAATGCTGAGCTGGAGAGAACGATTGTCAATCCAGCGGTCCCAGACCCTCTGGACGAAATGAAATGAAGCACGAAAAACAAGGCTAACAACATCCTACCCTTACATTCAAAAGTAAAAATATGACACTTGTCTGATGACAAAATAAAATGAAATACTTTTGCAATACTATTCAAAGTTCTATACCACAGGTGTCAAACTCAGGCATGCAAGCCAGATTGGCGTAATTATATTTAGTTCTCAAAATCATATCAAATGTGTATTAGGGCTGTATTACACCACTCTTACTACAAATTCCAGAATGCCTTGTTAGTGCGTTGGCCGATCAAACTAGACCACCAAGCGCCCCCTCCTTTTCTGTTGACAATCATCAATCAACTTAATCCTCCACTCCCCAAAAATAGACAAATAAAAGACAGACAACAGAAGCTTTCAAGACAGGGGGAGGAGGATTATCTGTTCACTATTCAATGTAAAGGAGAGACCTGATTTGTTGTTACAGATTCAAAGTTAACAAAAAACTAAAGTTTGTTTCCATAAGAAAACAACTGTCTACACAAATAAATTATTGTCCACACATGTTTAATAGTCTACAGGTTCGCATGCCGCCACAAAGTGCTACAGTTTTTAAGGAGCACTATAAAGTGATTGCATGCATTGTAAGAAACCATCAAAATGCAGAAAATTTCTAAATTTCTTAATGCAATGAGGACTGTCCAGATTTGTTTAGAAACAAAACGACCAATCCAAAATGGCCCAAACGTTGACCCACCCAAGTCAGAATGCATGCGTGTACACATCTTGGACAAGGAAGACAGATGATAGAGAGTAAAGGAGGCCATCTAGGTGGAGAGCCACAGAGGAGGGGGCATCTTTTAGCATCTAACTGGTTTAGTATGCATAACATCTTCATATTTCATCGCCATATTTTTTCATGGCCAAACAAATAAAAAAATACGGCATATGCAGCCTTTGTGTAGTCTATTCTCTATTCTGTTTTTAACCACACAATTGCATTGTTTTCTCATAGCACTGAGAAAAGCCACCGGCTGAAGTGTCTGCCTTGCTATTTCATGGTTAAATTAAAGAAACTCCTGCTTTTGTAGACTTGGTGTCTCATTCACAGTGTGTGACCGACTCCTACCCTTCTATTAAAAATATATATCCAGAGATATGTAGGAATATGTAGGTGCAGCTCCATAGGCCCCCATTTATTCATATATTTTTCACCCTCTCTGGACTTTTTATGTTTTTCTTTTTCATTTCTGGCACTGTACTGTAGCCTACAGGGGGCCTTGAATGTGGTTGTCACTTTGTTTGGTTTGGCAGAGTCTCTGTGAATTTGGAGGAGCTTGTAGGTTTTGGACATTTTTTTTTTGCGAAGTGATTGTGTTTACTTTGAATGATGCGTTCCGACCGACCGTCGTTTTCTCTGTCTGCCCTGCCGTCTTTGTCTGCGGAGCTTGGAGGAGGTCAGGCGGAGACCCGTCGTGAGTGTTGGATGTGGAAGGCTGCGGAGGTTGCCTATGGAGTGAAGGACAGGAACTCACGGGAGGGCAATGTTTGGAGGAGGGCGGCGCTGCCTGCAGATCGGCTGCTGTCCAGTGGTCTCCGACGTGATGTCATCCCCTGGTGTCGCTCCTATGTCCTGACTTCAGCTGCGAATCCACGACCTCAAAGTCATCTTAGCTCGCCTTCTACATGGATCCTGAGTCCTGTTTGTTTGAATTAACTATTTATGTACAGTGGCTAAATGGCAATGGCTATTTATTTTGCTTTCTTCTTTCCCATTATCCATCTTCTCTTCAATGCAATTTCACTGCATGTTTTGCGCTAGTGACTCATGTATGTGACAAATAAACTCCTTGAATCCTTATTCTGCACTCCCCCGCGAGCTCCCCCAGGGTGCAGTACCAAACAGAAGTGTTTGAGAGTGCAAGTTTGTAATGTCTTGAAAAAAAGAAGTCCAGTTGCCTATAACTCAACCCTTTGACTACCATGACCTAAATAAAAAGGGAATCTTCAGTTGAATATTCATTTTTCATGCAGTCAGTAAACTGTAATGTTAGACTTGCCACAACTGCTAATGTCAGCTTTAGTATTTGCATCAGGCTCACTGAAAATCATTTAGTGCTAATTCATCAGACAGAGCAGTCATAAGATTTTACCACATTTGCGCTCTGTGGTCATTAGCCGGATTTGAAAGGCAAACATTGTCTTTAAATATATCAAGGTAATAAATTACAACTTAGCCGCTACAACTTAATCCTTGTTCTAATTATTTTTTTTATTATATTAACCAAAAATAATACATACTTTTTACAGAATATAGGTGGATGACAGAAATAATCCACAATAAAGATTCAGCTCTGACTCATCTCACAGCCAAAGACATGTCAGAAACAAGTGGCGTGATCAGTTTCGTAGCAGATGTTGCTGACTATTCTTGAAACCGAAATAAAATCCAACACATTTCCTGGTCCAGAACATTTCCTACCTTGGACTTGCCAGTCAGAAAGACATTGGGTTATTTGAATGTATACTGAAAATAGATTGGTGTTATCTAAAAGGGTTAAAATTTGAGTTAAAAATGAAAACTCATTTTGGTTAGTAGACAACACAAGCCAGGCTACTTATCCTGCCCTCCACTTTATGGTCTTCCTAGAGAAGTAATCTAATTTGCTAGCTAATTTCCAGATTTTTTTATCCATAGATGTTTTATTCATTTAGGCCTAGATTAAATATTTCTGATTCAACCAATCAACCAATTCAAGCGGTACTGAATTTATGCAAACGCATAAAAACTATTCATGATTTGACAATATTAAATATTATCCTAAGTAATTTTAAACAATCCAACTCCTAAAACAAAAATAATCCTTGAAGAGAATAAACACCACCACACATTAAAGAAGGCGTTGGCAGCCAACCACAGACCTAACAAAGTCTAACTTTTAAAAATAACTCACCTCCGGATGCTTGATGGAAGCAAAACAAGCTTAAAAGGCTCACAATCACAACGGACTTCATCTTTCCCTCTCAAGATAGACTTCAAAACCTATTCTTGTTCTCGACGTTGTTCTTTTCAACAAGTCAACTGCGCACAGAATGAAGTTCACAGTGGTGACCAGCCCATAATATCGGGAAAGATTGGACCCGCAACCAATGACATTTTACAACAACATGAGTCATCTGTGCTTTGGCAGACTTTGCTGTGTTATGTTGGTGTTCAGAAACTGAAAGTAATTTTTGACAGTGAATGACTCTGCGGCACAGAGGAGGCGATAAACTGAGAAACACACACTTCCACCTTTCAAACAGTTGCCTAAACATTCGGCGACCTAACATGTTCTATGTTGACAAAATCCCACTGCTGAGGATAAAATTAATTAAATGTGAAAAACATCCTTTCTTAGTGGACTGCTTTTTAGTGTAAATTTCACATTGGTCTACAAAGAAAACAGCCTACGACATATTGAGCATGGAATGGACCTAACCATTGCCTCCTGAGAGCAATAACTGTAGCCTAGGCTACACAACGTCCTACCATCAATTGTAATAAATAATTAGTGATTCGTGTTGTTGTTAACGTAGGGCCTTTTTCCTACGGCTATAACTCCACCGCAGAGGAACACAATCAGATTAGTCAGTTTAGAGAATTTGGGTATAAATGCACTCACTCTTTTTCAACAGTTCTTAATCAGCTAACTCCCTCTTGATCAGCCTCTGATCAGCTAATTGCCATGAGTAGTCTAGAACAGTGGTCCCCAACCTTTTTCTAACTGCGGACCAGTCAACGCTTGACAATTGGGGATTGCTCCAACAATATAACATCAAACTCTCTGGTCGCCCGTGAATGAATCTCCTGTATGTTTGCGTGCCCGACACTCACAAACTCTCCATTCCCCTCTCCTTTCCCTTCTCCCTCACCTCTGTGTTACCGACCACGGCCCTAACGCGCTGATACTGGTTGCTATGGTGGCGTTTACATGCAGTTTTGAAGGCTTCATTGCCTCATTTGAGAGCCGGTCACCGCATATTATGCAGAGCGGGCTTGGTGTGTGGGAATCACCTGTCGCGATAAATCCCTACTTCAAGTAGGACTCTTGGCACTGTCTGCTAAAACCTTTCTTTTTCTTGGAAGTCGTAGGCTGCTCTTCTCTCTCTTCATTGTGCCTTTTCCCTTTCACAAAGAAACTTTCCAAAGACACTGTTTACTCATTTTGCTGGGTTAAATGAGGAGGAAATGAGGAAATTTGGCGCTCAAATGAGGAGATGTAACAGAGAGGAGAATACGGTCATTTCACAATAAAAGATGTTTCAAAATAAGACCGCTCGATTCAGATAATAAATAAAACAGAAATAAATAATTAATTCTTGTGCGGCCCGGTATTGATTGATCCACGGACCGGTGTTGTGCCAAAAAGTGAATGTCTGCCAGAATCTGATTTCCGCTCGCGGGAGCGCGCTCAGCTGCTAGCTGTAGCGCCCAGATTAACTTGCTCGATAGCTTTCTGGAGGGTTGTATTTGACACATTATACTGCAAACGGACCTTTTTAACTGCTAAAATACCTTGAACGGAACCTTAAAAATGATAATATTCGAATTTCAACCCGCCAAAAAGTGATTACAGCTCATAACTTGCAAGAGACGTGACTGAAATACAGTACGGGTTATACAAACATGCTATGTCTTTCAGGAGAGTTAAATGTGACTGCAGACGGTCCATTATACATGTTGACCTACCTTGAAAGGAACACTGAATAGGATAATATGCTGTTTTCAAGCTGCCAAAAAGTGATTGCAACTCACAACCTATGGCTGACATACTGTTTTTACTTCAAACTTGCCAGATATCATTCAGGAGGGTTAAATGTGACACTTTATAATGCAAACAGTCCATATGAACTGCTGAAATACCTTGAATGGAACACTGAATAGGATAATGTGCTGTTTTCAAGCTGCCAAAAAGTGATTGCAGCTCATAACCCATGGCTGAAATACTGTTTTTACTTCAACAGTCCATTATAACTGCTGAAATACCTTTACAATTCATTTTTGAGATTCAAACTGAGCATGTGCAAAATGAGTGTCATAACACTAGTTTGTTTCTGATGGGAAAAATCTGCAGTGTTGCAATTTTTTCACCAGGATTCCATGCTATTCTTTGTCTTCACCCTCCTATAACATGGATCCCACATTGTATGCAGATATTTTAGCATTTAAAAATGACAAAAAATTTCCAAGTGGATTTACTGCTGGACAAAAATCTAATTTTTCTCGAAAAGCCAAGAGCTTTGAAGTTAAAGGTAAGTTTGTTGAATCTTTAATGATGAGTACTTTTTTAGCATGCCACTGCTTGCATGCTTGCTCTCAACCGTCACACATTTCCCACGGCCTTGCACCAGCTTTTCTAACGGTTAGGAATTAGCCTATTATTTTTACCCCAGAGAAATTCACTTAAGTTAGAAATTCGAACTTCGCAGCTCAATAAAGCTTAAACAAAACGATCTTACGGTCTACTTCAACTAGGCCCTACTGTAAGGTGCATTCGTATTTTCGTCTAAACTATCTGTTAAAAAATACGGATGCCATTGCTCCCAATGAGGAGTCTATCGTCAGAGTACCGTCTGCACGTCGCTACCATCACCACTGTAGGGCGATATATACACCTTGTATGTATTTCTGCATTTCACCCGCGCGGGGCAAAGTTAGGCCTTGTCCCTCATGCATGTTCGTGAACAGAATAGAAGCATTGGTTAGTGATACTATTACGAGATAATACAATTAATCTGACTCCATAAAATTAATAGCTATGACCTCGAATATTACCAAGTGGAACACAAGAGTGGAATGGTGCACGCTAGATACAAACTAGAATCTACCCGAATGTTCTATTATCTCAAGATTCCACATATTCAGAACACTGTCATGTCATAATGGAACTTTCTGTTATGGAGAATGTTCTAATCACATATTTGTGATCATACTCCCTGGGGACCAGCTACGGCTCATCACATATTTGTGATGGTTAACAGTAAGGTTAACAGTAAATCAATGGGAAGATTAGAGTAGCAGAAAATAGCAACTAAACAGACATAATAAGATGACCAAATTACCCCGAACAAAATAAACAGAGAAATAAACAAAACCATTAGGGAGAGAGAGAGAGAGCAAAGATCAAAACACGTCAGCTGCCCAGAGTAGGCCTATAATCTAGAAAAGCACATACTTTCATTAAACTTTATATTTAAACATGCACTATGTTGCTCTATGTTGTTGACCATGTGACTGGGTTTATTATAATAGGTTAAAACTAGGGCTGTCAAATGAATAAAATTTTTAATCAAATTA
>JAGFZM010002359.1:0-10015 GCA_017657215.1 Limnothrissa miodon | reverse complement strand
ATACTCCCCATAGACTTCACTTCACCAGACTGTCAAAGTTTTGTTTATATATAATGCAGTCATATACCGTAATCTATCGCTGAATAGTGCATCATTAATTGCTGATAGTCAACTAGCATGCATAAGATTATTGATAGATAACTGCTAGGATAGGCTAAGATAATGATGTCTTATTCTTTGACTCTTTGCCCATATTTGGGTAGCTCTTCCTCCCTGTGGACTAAACGTTTTTTTGGAATGTATAGCCCTTGCTGAGAAATATTTTGTACAGAGACCTCCCACTTCCATCCAGGATTTAAAATCACAATCATGTCAAACTGAACATTTTTTTGGTGAAAATATATAATATAAACAGTAGCCTATAGAGAGAGATCGGAAGAGACATTATTTCTGCAGAGAAAATGGAAGATGAAATTGTCACACGCGTTTTATGAAATGTCAAAATCATAACTGCTGTTCCCAGGACAGGAAGTCATGAAATATTTCATATTGCATACATAGTTCTGGGGCATGTTTGTGATGCATGTTTGGTTGCAGTAAATGTTATAAGCTTTTTTATCTGTCTGTAATCAGGTTTGTGGAAGAATAGGACATGTATTGGCAAGTCTTGGCAAACTACTGCCAACTAGGCTTAGGGTTACTCCAGTTTTTACCAGGTCTGCTCTTCATGCATTTATTAGGATGTTTGTTTTATGAAGAGTAACGTTTTACACAACACATGGACAAGAACTTTGGGAAATGACTATGACATTAATATAAGGTAAATAACAACACAGAGAAGATAAACAGAAAACTGAGTCAATGTTTACTTGAGATATGTGAGAGCGATTGTTTACAAAAAATAATTTAGTTTTCCTTCCTAAACGTGTGCCTAATTCTGAATGTGAGGGTACATATAAACATTAAAGAAAACAAGAAAATCATCAGAAAAAACTAAGACCTTAACTGAGACTTACCATTTACGATGACGAGTATGAGAGTGTGTTGGAGCCTGTATCTGTTGGGTGGACGTGAATACATCAAATATCCTAACGTCACTTGTGTGAAACACAGAGAAATTGGCATGTTTTGCATGTAGCCAGACAACCTTGAGAAAGTGAAAGTATTATGAAAAGGAAACATAGGTTACTCACCTTGCTGTAGCACAGGTTAGGTTTCTGACAGTGTTCAAGGTTAGATGGTGCTAATGTTGACTGGTGGCTTTTCCTAACTGAATATTTATAAGGCCCTTCCTCTTGTGATCTAAATGGGTGTGTGCTTGATTTCTCATTTTCAGGAAGCATCCAGTCTCCATTTATTGTGTAATACATTACATGATCGTCAGTATTAATTTTAAAAAGTGCTTTATGGAAAGAAGATAGTGATGGCCAGGTCGCATCGACACTTCGAACGAAGTCTCGAGCATTTCACGTAAATTTTAGCCGACGCTCCGTATCGAGGCATGTGTCAAAATGAAGAGATCACGTGACGTGATGTTTGAGGCCTCGGTTGTCCAGTGCTTGCCGTGCTAGCGCGTTGAATCTTGGTTGATTTTGGCGGGACATCTCGACTATAAAGATGTCCGTGGTTGGAGACAGTTTTTCAGAAGTGTTTTTAGCGGTTTATTGCAACTTGTTGTTCATTACTAAGACTAACGAAGATGAATAAGAACAAAAAGAGGAGGTTTTCGCCTGTTTCGGAGTACCCTACTTTGATCAGATTTCTCCCAATAATGTGTGTTATGCAATAGTTTTAAGGACTAGACGGCTTTATTTAACATGTAAAGATATTATCAGTAGCTTAATGTCGTCATATGTTACATTTACTTATACAATATAGCCTATCCATAGGTGAAATATCAAATTTGTGCAAAAGTGATATCTTATAGCAACAACACCTCATCCATGTTGAGGCATTACCATGCATAATGGCAGAACTGATTCTGATGGAAGGTGTGTAAACAGTATATTTACTTACTGTTATTAAATTATTTACTTACTGCTATTAAAGCTTAGTAAGTTGGTTTGTTCCCTTGGCTTTAGCTTCCAGGAAACAAGAACTGGATCAACTGGATTTTGTCACTTAACCTCTCCAGTTACAAAAACACCTCTTCACTGCTCCCCATTTATGTTACAAAAGCACTTTATCACATTTGTACATTCATCACAATAATTTCACCCCCATATTAATAATATGTATTATTAATAATTATAGGCCTATAATTATGGTTTATTATTACCAGTAGGCTATTTATAGAAATGTACCACAATTGGGAAAGTGCCTGAAACTTCTTTAAATAAGCATGGTGCAATTTTTTCCTGTTATATTTATTCACCACTAGATTGCCTTAGAAAGCATTTGAATCTTAAGTGAGGCCTCATGAAATGAACCTTTTTGCAACACATTTTGGTGAAAAGCTTCAAAGCTTCAACAAAGCCTCATCTTGCCATCACTAGAAGGAAGTGAACAAAGAATAAAGAATTAGAGCCACAATCATCACAGTTAAACATAAGAGTAGAATATACATGCCCAAGTTAACTGGAGCTATCTCAATCTGATATAAGCAGCAGCTTAACCCTCCCTGGTGTGCCTTAAGGGTGTTTGATCCTGATAAAACATAATAAACATAATTAATTACAAACATTATGAAGAGATGTCCATTTTTAAGGAGGCTATTTAGGCCTCTCTCTAAATGGCATATCACACAAGGATATTACACAGCACTTGTCAGGTTAAATCAGTGTTACACAAGGCTCATCAAGCCTAAACAAGCTGGTCACAGTTGGCATGCAGACATCTGATAATGGATGCATGTCATTATTAATCATACTGGATCTTAGTGCTGCCTTAGACACTATCTATCACAGCATCTAACTACCAGTGTTGGGGAGTAACTAGTTATATGCAACAAAATTACGTAATCTAATTACAAAATAAAAGTAACATTAATCAGTTACAGTTACATTGAGGAAATATTCAGGATTACATTTCAAGTTACATATCTTCTGCAGTGAAACATTTGTCGTCATGTTTGAATTGGCAACTCCACCGACTTTACTAAGCAGTCTGCACTTGCGATATCAGATAGAAACTCATTGTTGACCTAGCCCAGGAATGGTCAACCAGTCAGAGACCAAGAGTCACATTTTTTCTGTGTTACCGCAAGGGCCACATCATACATGGGCACACATTAATATCACCCCTTTCTCTCACCCACACCCACCCACCATGTAAGGCAGAATGATTTGCCATTACGTTCAACAAAAAACTATAAACTCCCCTATTTCAAACGTCCTGTGTTTATCTTCATATTTTCGCTTTGCTGTGCATTTATTCCCGGCCATTTTGAGAGCGAAATTAACAAATTGATTACTTAAATGACCTTGCCCCCTGCCAGAAAACTTGACTGTATTTTCATCTCACACACATGCACATTTGTGAAGCGAACACACACACACAAACAAAAACTTCAATATGAATGCAAGAGACCAAGCAAAGAGCCGTATGCTGTCCAGGACCGCCGGTTGGCCATCCCTGTTCCATTGCAGAAAGTAAAAATGAGCCAGCAATCACACAAAATAGACAACTTCTATTTAATGCACTAAAGTCTAAGGAGTTTGTAGGGATCTCTACAGCAGTCAGTGTTGATTAATACTTAAAGGGTAATCTACGGTTTTAAAAACTGGAAATTATTGAAAGCTGACAAAATTCATTCAAAATGTGGGAAGTAATTAAAAAATAATAAAAATTAACTAGTTACATTACTTAAAATAATCAAAATAGTTACACTACTATTACATTTTAGATAGAGTAACTTGTAATTGTAACTCGTTACATTTCCAAAGTAACTTTCCCAACACTGCTAACTACACAGGCTTGAGCATATGAAGTTTTTGATATAATCGAGGCAGGCAACAAGTTTTGTTACTGGGGTACAGTCATTAGGCTTCATTGAAAGGTATAGTTGAGTGGAATGTAATGCCATATTTTCTAATAATAGATCCCAAAGGTAGCAAGTAAAGGGATCAAAGATTCTGCATTAGCCTGGCTCAGGTCTACTTTGCTAGATGCTACCAGTTTGTACATGCACATAATGAAGCATCATGCCACACTGAAGTTAAGTATGGTTTACCCCAAGGATCCGTACTGGGGCCTCTGCTATTCTCCTTTTACTTGCTACCTTTGGGATCTATTATTAGAAAATATGGCATTACATTCCACTCAACTATACCTTTCAATGAAGCCTAATGACTGTACCCCAGTAACAAAACTTGTTGCCTGCCTCGATTATATCAAAAACTGGATGACTAATAATTTATTTTGCCTAAACTCTGACAAGACTGAAGTCTGATAGGCCCTAAAAACCTGACCAACACTGTACTCAATCATCAGAACTTACTTAGTGACCTTTCACTCACAACTAACACAAAAGTCAAGAACCTTACTCTAAATCAGGTGTCAAACTCTGGCCCGCAGTCCAAGGCCCAATCCCATTTCACCCCTTCGCTCTACCCCTTTCCACTTACCCCTACCCCTCTGTCTTAACGGAAATTGGTACACCCCTACCCCTACACGTGAACGCGCAAAACGGAGGGGTAGGGGTGTACCAATTTCCGTTAAGACAGAGGGGTAGGGGTAAGTGGTAGGGCTATATACCCCTCCAAATGGAGATTTTTCAGAGGCACACTCCGAACGGAGGGGTATGAGAAATTTCCCAGAATACCTTGCGAATCTCCAGGAAAGTTCACAAATGTTAGTGTTTTCTCCATTATTGATGGTTTAAAATGTTTGATAACCGTTGTATTGTCTTAAGTTTAAACATTATTCCAATGTGTAATGGTCCTTTTCTCCATAAAATGCACACGAAAAAAATCACTAATACAATGAGTAGTGCAACGTTATTTGTGACTTGAGGGATCGGTTGGAGCATTGAGTTGTGAACGAATTGCGAGCGTCCGTGCTAAAAAAGTGTTGCCAACGTAATAGCTGCCGGAGAGTACTGATGATGTATGCGATTGTTTAAGGGGTGTCCCAATTTGTAGGGGTTGACTTTCAAACCCTACCCCTTGTTGCTCTGCTTCAAGGGGCAGGGGGAAGGGGTAGGGGAAGGGGTAGGGGTAGAAATTAGAAATGGGATTGGCCCCAAATCTGGCTGTTGTTGTAATTGAATTTGGCCCATAAGATCACATTTGTATTAGAGCTGGCCCACCATAGTCAATACACCTCTAATGCTACAAGTCCCAAAATGCTTTGAGTGCATTGGCCTCTGAGTTGGGATTGCCATTAGCATCCATGCTACCAGTCACCTTGGACAAACTTAAAGCAACATGCCACCGTACTTCAATATTGAAATATGTTCTTCCCCTAACTTAGACGCAATCGTTCTGGTACACGATGCTACTTTCTTAGCATTTCGCTTAACCTAGTTCTTTCAATGTAGGGTTAGAAGCAACCAAGCAAATCCACGTTTTTCCTATTTACATGCGGATACTCGAATAGGGCTAATGTATCAACTCGTCTAAGTTAGGGGAAGAACATATTTCAATATTGAAGTACGGTGGCGTGTTGCTTTAACACACCCTTCCCCAAACATGGCAGGTGTTAAACAGAAACTTTCAAGACAGGCGAAAGGCTGATTGGTCACAGAATGCTGGCCTCCTTGTAATTCCTAGAATATCAAAATCCACAATAGGAGAAAGAGCTTCCTGTTATTATGCGCCTGTCTTGTGGAACAAGCTCCCCTCAAACATTCGTCAAGCGGACATTCTCAACACCTTTAAGTCTAGACCAAGGGTGGGCAAACTTTTTGACTCGTGGGCCACAACTCCTTTCCAGGGCTTGGTGGCCACTGACAATTCCTGTGGTGGTGTTGGCTTGCCATACATCATACCTTAGTTATGCAGCTATAGCTTAATGCTGCCACAGAACCACCCATCTGTTATGCCGTACAATTTTCACTCTGTCTCTCTCCTCCTTCTCCACTTTTCCCTCTCCCTTCATTTAGCCAACATCTGTTCATGTTTGCACATGCAATATAACTCACACATTCTCTGAAATCTGATGGAGACTGTTCTAACTCATCTCCTCCTTCTGCCTTTCCATGCCATTACCACCCCGCTGTGAGTTATCCTTGTCTTCCACTGCCTGACCCTGCGCCTCTTACCTCCTGGATGGTGCCCAACCAATCCTACCGAAAACGCCACCCTGCTGAAGGCCTTCTTTTTTGATCCGGCAGCACTCCTGAACCTCAACCTGACAAAATCACTTAACAGATTACAATACATCCAAAATACTGCAGCAAGACTTCTTAACCACACTAGACTTTCACACCCATCCTCCATCAGCTTCACTGGTTACCTGTGCAATCACACCCATCCTCCATCAGCTTCACTGGTTACCTGTGCAATCACACCCATCCTCCATCAGCTTCACTGGTTACCTGTGCAATCACACCCATCCTCCATCAGCTACACTGGTTACCTGTACAATCACACCCATCCTCCATCAGCTACACTGGCTACCAGTACAATCACGCATCCAATTCAAAATCCTTCTCCTAGTCTACAAGGCTCAACACAACTTAGCACCCACCTGTCTCACAAATCTCCTCACCCCATACCAACCCTAGCCTCGCCCTCACCAGCCCCGCACAGTACTTACATTTCATTTCGTACAGAGGGTCTGGGACCGCTGCATTGACAATCGTTCTCTCTTTAGTGGTTTCTGCTGAAGTTTAAACTGATTGGATCTGCCTTTACCCAATCGCTAACGCCTGGTCGTGATGAATGCAACGCAACAGCTTGTGAAAGATGCCTACCATTTAGCCTAGCCACTTCCTTGGAAAATCAAACATTTTCCGAACCCTGTGGGTAGTAGGGCCATGACATCTTTTCCGCAGATAAAATTAAATAAACATTGTTCTTGTTCTGAAGCGTTCCCATAACGGACTGAATAGCCTCCTGTACTACGTTCGCTGCCGCCATTGTTTTTGTTCACAATGCGCAGCCAGATAAAACCGACGTCACCGCTCAATAGAACACTCCCACTTATCGCTGATTGGGCCGGTAGAATGCTGACCGGGAGAGAACAATTGTCAATGCAGCGGTTCCAGACCCTCTGTATGAAATTAAATTAAAGTACAGGGTGGGGCTATGAAGGTAGATATGTTCCAAAATGCACGAGCGTGTAGATTCGATTTGAGGACTTGCAGAATATAATGTGAGAATGCGTAGAACAAATAGAACGTGCGTAGAACTTGTAAATGCCTATTTTCATATACGTGCGTGTTAAATTTGCAGTCACAGTGAAAAAAAACACATGAGTGCGTGAAAAAAAATGTGTGAACTTGCAGATTGAAATTTTCACCTGTGGAAAATATTCACACACACAGAGAAAAATATTAATAGATGTGTAGATTGATATTTGCATGAATAGAGTGACATGTACATTCATAATGAGAGATACAACTACAAATCAGCGACTGCAACTTCTGTAAGGCTTTCCATGAGGTTTTCCATGCCTACAGTTGACCGTGGTTTTATTTCTTTGTGTCTCAGGGCAATATGTTTTGCTATTATGTCAATTGTCTCTACATGTCTTATTTAAATTCTGGCAGAAATGGGACTCAATCGACAGGGATATTATTTGGACCTGGGGGAGCTTGTCGGGTTTATACGAAATCAATACTCCGGGCACGGCTATTGTTGGATGTACATGAAATGCAGGGAATATGGTCTACGCGTGAGGAAAGAGGATGTGCGGCTGGTGTTGAAGGAGCCGGACGGACCCCATGGGCCTTCAGCTAAGAAAGGCAGGGCGTCTCACATGAAGGAGGTAGGCTACTTCTCAAAAGGCCCTAACTTTATGGCATGTAGACTCCTACGACAAATTAAAGCCTTATTGTATTTGTGTGAATGGCTGCATTATGGCTTTTCAAGAAAATGGCTGGCTTAATGCATACACCACGAGTAGCGACCCGAGGGAGGGAGTAGGAGACACCTGCGTGCAGACCAGACTGGTGCAGACATGCACACACACAATATACTGGAACATAACAATGCAACTTAGCTCGACACTACAATATGATCAAAGGCCTATATGCAGTTATTGACAGAATTTAAAGGACGTTTGTTTCTCCCGGTTCGCTCATTGGCCCTCTGATATGATTGCCCTCTTGCGATAGTGCTTTGTGGGCCTATTGGGGTCAAGGAAGCCCCGCAAGTTCCAAAATTAGGAAAAAAAGTTTGGCAGATCTCGCAATGATGTTTTAACCTGCTCTGTGTTTGTCCATACTGATCTGTCAGAAACCGTTAATTTATTCACAGAAAAATAGAATGCTTTTTTTTTTTTTCGAACTGCAGAGGGGCAGATTTAATTTACAAACGCACCATAGGTCTATGACACAGGAAGGAGAGGGAGACACCTGTGTGCAGACATGCACACACACAATGCAAGCTCGGCGCTACAATATGATCAAAGGCCTATGCAACGATTCCTTTCCTGGCTCTGCTTAATGGATTTCTTGATCATAGTGGTATGGAATTTTGCATAGAATAGAGTGACTGCTGTTCTACCGTGCTCTGTTTTTCTTTATCGGAAATTCATACAGAATAGAGTGACCGTAGCTGTTCTGCGTGCTCTGCCCCTAGACAAACTGCACTGCAGCAGGGAAGGTGCAGCAGAGGCAACTACGGTCCTTTAGTTGTGTATCCGCTACATAATAGGCAAGGCATACTTCAGAGGCTCCGTAGTAATATGGCTTATTATGAAGCCCGCCCTTGTTTTTCATTTTTTTTTTCGTCACCTAAAAGCCACCGTAGCATATAGACCTATGATATATCCATGGCATGGAATTTTATTTCCATGGTTTTCATATGACCAAATCTGTGAGACTGGGAAAATCATTTATCCCAAGAGGCATTCAACTATACAATAGGTTGAAGAGGTCAAAGACAAGGAAATCATCTTCTATGCAAAGTCACCACCCTCTTGGCTAATATTGACTGAGATCGTTCTGTTTACATTGTACACAAGTGCCCATTTTCAACCAATCCACATGCAAGACTATAAACTGCTTTTTTTATTACAATGAACTCCTGACTGAATTGCACTGTCCTTCCCCACCTAGCACCTCACCATATTATACTTGATATACTTGTTTGTGTAAATGTGTGAGCCCTAAGCTACTTGGAGTCTGAATTTCCACCTGGGGATGCAGTCAGTCAGTCAGTCAGTACCAATTTTACTTAAAATGTGTGATGAGGTTAGACCCTTTCTTCAGTGTAAAAATAGCTCTTCCACATACATATACAGTACTACACAGTACTATCCAGAAGTGCTACAGTATATTTATTAAAGGAAAAGGCCGGTGTGATTTTGACATGGGCTGTACTGAAAGATGTTACTGAGTACAAACATATATCCACCTCCAGTCTCCCCCAGCATTCCACATTTTACACCGCTTTAGCCAAAGCTTTCATTAGCCTTACACTGCTACACTGGGGGCATTGCATAGTCTATGCAGCTAAATCGCTATTTTTACACCATTAACAAGGTTCAGAGTAACTCCACATTTTATTGGTAGACTTCTGAGACCCCTGACATTTAAAACGAGACAATGAACATTTTGAAAGTGTACAGGAACTTTATTAAAAAGACAGTACCTTCTCAGAATTTCCCGGTCACCGCCATCTTGAAATTTAATCATGATAAAAATGACACATGTGGACAGTCCAGTAAGTGGACACACTGACATGTTTATATTTAAAGAATAAATGTATATTTATGCTGTATGTGCTAAATTCATTACTTACTGTAGTTCAGTCAGTTTATCTGTGGGATACACATAACAGATACATGTTTACACACACACATAAACAGTAAATATACAAATCATTTATAGGATACACATCACACACACACACAGACACACAGACACACAAACACACACACACTGTCAGACTTACTCCAGTGTCTCCAGTCTACAGTTTGGATGCTCCAGACCAGTAGAAAGCAGCTCCACTCCTGAATCTCCCAG
>JAGFZM010002358.1:0-11101 GCA_017657215.1 Limnothrissa miodon | reverse complement strand
GTTGTTGGGTGTGCTACGAGTTGCATTTGGCATTCTAGGTGCATCCTAGTGGGACAGAGAAGTACTCTCCATGCAATGCTAGTTTGGTTCCAGTGTGCCCTTAAGGCCATTGTATGAGAGGAAAAATTAAATTGGGTTGAAGTTAGTGCATTGAATTGGGGTGAATAAATTGTTAATGGCTACGAAGTTTGATTTGAGAAGACGAGTCTGATCATTATTCAGAAGGGGAACAATGTTGCATTAGAATTAGGTAAAGCCAAAATTCGCCATGAGAGGCATGGGCTGTGTGTGTGTATCTAAGCACTATGATGGTCTGGGCCTAGGGGGAGACAGGATGTAAATTCTATTGGGTAATACACACAATATAGGAGAAGGTTGGGAAATATGAAGCATTTAATTATATAGAGGGCTGATTTTGCCACACAGCCATTAGTGGATTTGTGATAATTAGACATATCCGAGATTTTGAACAGACTCACGCTAAGCGATCTGTTACTCCAGTTTGAGATCTATGCTCATGAAAACGCTATACATTGGATTCAAGTGGATGAAATATGGGTTTAAGAACTCTGATCCTAGATTATTAATTCACTAATTTGGCCGAGGAGATCGGAAAGTTGATGTAGATAGATAGATGGATAGATACTTTATTGATCCCCAAAGGGAAATTCAGGGTTGTTTATTTAGAGATGCACTGTTGGGTCCACTAGGGGCCAGACCTTGTTAGAGTTAGTAAAATAAATTTCTCACCCTTTTTAGTCCTTTTGATTAGGTTTCATCTAGCCTTGTCTTCCTTAAAGCTGTCGCGGTGGGTACGTCTCGCAGGGTGACTAGAGTTGTGCCGAGGCCAGCGGCTATGCAGATGGTAGTGCTCCGTCGGAATTTATTGCTAATCTAGAGTTTTTTTTGATAGGGAATCTGTAGGGTTCAGTACTGTAATGGCAGCTGAAGTTGCAGAGTGTGTTAAATCATTACAATTAAAAATTCCTGAGAATAGACACTATTCAGTGTCTAAGTGGGGAATGTGGGAGGAATTTTGAATTGTCTTAATGAAATGTTTAGAGAACTGCAAATTAATGGTGTGATTAAGGTTGTTTCTTGTTATTGACCAAGTATATGCAAATGAAAACCAAACTTTGATTGGTGAAACAGTTTAATGAACAAAGGGAAATGACTGGTAACTAAAGTGGTGTAACAAATGATTTTAGTGTGATCACTGAATGCATGTGTGTGCCTGTTGTGGAATTCTTCTGTCTGTCGAGGTCAGCTGGCTGTTGTAAAACAATTTGGGCGCAATCAAAATATCTCCAGTCTCCTTGGGGCCTTTCTAGGCCAGGAAGTGCCCTTCGAATGACGGGGGGAGAAATGGTGCCGTTTGGGCATATTTGGTCTGACCGATAAGCGAGGCGACAGCTGCTGGTATCGACAGGCAAAGGAATTTATTGTTTTATGATTTGCCAGAGCATCACCAGACCTTTTGCGGGGTGGTCATTTACGCCAACCTTATCCATGTATAAAAAGCTTGTGTTATGTTTGTCCGGCAGACTTTGTCTCCGGGATCTCGTTAAGTTTGGTTCCTCGACTAAAAAGCCTTTCTCTCACTGAATCTCTCCGGACTCTTCATTTCTTAAACACTTAGTAGAATTCTCTTACGACACCAGTCCACTTGACATCTGCATTCCATAAAATACAGTACATTGTGCATAGCACAGAAGATAGGACAGGCATCTATTAATGTTACATCTTATGTAGATGGTAGCGGTTTAAAAATACAAAGAATATATTTTTAATCAGCTTGCACTGATGATAGTATGCTCTATAACTAAAAAACTATAATCTTGAAATTTGTGAGGCAAGGCAATCTTTTCCTCTGAAATTTTAAACAAGAATTTGAACAATGCTCATGTGCTCTTTTCCAGTTGAAATGTTAACAAACCCCAAATCACAACTAGCACCTGAGCTTCTCACAAATGCAATGACTTTGCATGCTTTTTAAAGCATGTTGCAGACAGCCCAACAACTACAGCCTATATCATCAAAAAGTATGCCATACTGTATGTCAACATTTAACTCTATTGATTACGAGGTACTAGTGAAAACCGTCCAAGACCTCAGCTCTTCCACATGTGAACTGGACATTTTGCCGACCTGCTTCTTGAATCTGTTCTCCACCTTGTAGCACCAGATTTGCTCCAGATTATGAGAATGGCATTTCCCCAAGTTACTAAAGCTAGCAGTTGTAAAACCACTACTGAAAAAGAATAACCTGGAACCTGGATTGAAAAAATAGTTTTCAATCAACTAACTGTGTTTTTGTCCTCAAATAACTGTTTTGATATATTTCAGTCTTGCTTTAGAGCCTATCACAGTACTGAGACTGCCCTTATTAAGGATGTAAATGACATCCGTCTTAATACTGATGCAGGAAAAACATCTGTTCTGGTGCTACTGGATCTCAGTGCTGCCTTCGACACTGTTGATCATGGCATACTTCTACACCAGCTGGAACATTGGGTTGGGTTTACTGGTATAGTGATTAAGTGGCTAAAATCCTACTTAGAAGATAGAAGCTTCCTTGTCGCCATGGGCACCCATACTTCAACACCAATACCCCTGACCTGTGGAGTCCCCCAGGGGTCTATACTTGAACCCTTCAACCTATATATGCTCCCACTTGGTCAGATTATCACAAACAACTCAATTTCTTACCATATCTATGCTGACAACACCCAAATCTGAATTGCACTGTCCCCTGATGACTATACCCTCCTTGAAGGCCTCTATCAGTGTATTGACCAGATAAACAACTGGATGTCCTCTAATTTTCTGTTAAAAATTTCATACATTTTCCATAAATGGAACCAGGTCTTCTTTTATGCTATGTTGCTATGGTGATGGCGCTGTACGATGGCTGCCGTTGACCGTACCTCCACTTTATTTTTCACCCTTTCTGGGCTTTTTTACGTTTTTCTTTTTCATTTCTAACACTGTGCTGCTTGAATATGGTTGTCACTTCTGTTTAGTTTTCGGCAAAGTATCTGTGAGTTTATTGGTTTGGACATTTTTTTGCGAAGTGAATATACTTTAAATGATGCATTCCGACCGACCGTCTTTTTCACTGTCTACCCTACCGTCTTTATCTGCGGAGCTTGGAGAAGGTCGGGCAGGGACCTGTTGTGAGTGTTGGATGTGGAGGGCTGCGGGGGTTGCCTGTGGAGTAAAGGACGGCTCACGGGGGGCTGGAGGAGGACGGCGCTGCCTGCGTGTCGGCTGCTATCCTGTGATCTCCGACGCAATGTTGGTCATCCCCTATAGCCTACTTGATGTCACTCCTGCGTCCCGACTTCAGCCACAAATCCACGACCTCAAAACATCTCTTCTACATGGATCCTGAATCCTATGGACTATTCATGTAGCCTACAGTAGCTACTAATGGCAATGGCTAATTATTATTATTATTACTTTTATTTATTTTTTTTTTTTTCTTCTTTCCCTTTATCCATCTTTTCTCTTCAATGCAATTTCACTACATGGTTTTACGTTAGTAACTCAATGTATGTGACAAATAAACTCCTTGAATCCTTGAATCCTTTATTGACTTCTGACTTCTGGCCAGTAGGCCGAAACGTTGTTTCAGTCAATAAAATCATTTTTCTGATAATTTTAACACATGTTTGTATTTCTTTAGATTTTTTTAATCTATTTATTATATCTATTTATATATTTTTTTCTTTATCCTCTTTTTTATTCTTTGCGCGAACTGTTTTATCTGTACAGCACATTGTGTTGCCTTTGTGTATGAAATGCGCTTTATAAATAAAATTGCCTTGCCTTGCCTTGTGTATTTTATATCCTCTTGGATATAAATTGATGAACATGCTATAACTCATGTCCCAACTGTCTTCATCCCATGGACAATGCATTCAGAACATGAGAAGGGGGTGGATATTATGAATTAGTATGGGATTTTTTTTTTTATCTAATTGATTGACTCACCTCCTGGTCTAAGATGTTGTCAGTTGTCAACAACTGAACAGAAAACTTCTTAACCTTTATTTCCATCCAAGATCAAAGATTAACAAGTCCGAGACACACAGTAACCTGGTTACAATTACATCCCCTCTGACCCCAACCCTCATGCATCAGCCTTTTCCCCACTCAGTCAATCTACTATTATTCAAATACTGTTCAAAGCAGAAAAAAAGACAAGAGTATTTACAGTATTTACATGTTTACATGTTTTTTTTTGCTGTGTGTGCTTGGGTTTACTTTGGTGATGGCATCTCTGGCATCTTTCATTACCAGTACTGCAGACTCCCCACCGCGGCCCAGTCCCAGCTTAGCAGGGTCCAGCGTCAGACGGCTTCTCTGGCTGTAGGTGCCATCCAAGGCCTGCTTGTGTCCAGACACACTGCTCTGGCCCAGGGGACGTGTCTGTCCGTCAGCACCAACAAACTCCCAGTCCAGCTCCAGGGAGAGGGGGACAAAGCCTGAAGCCTCACACTGCACTGACACAGACTGGCCCAGCACAATGAGAGGAAGGGGGGAGGGAAAAATGGAGAGAGAAGGAGGCTCTATGTCGATGGAGGAAGTAGGAGTAGAGGAAAGATAAAGAGACAAATGACACATAATTATACAAATAAATGAATATAGATGTTCATTACATACAATTTATGCAGATGAATCTGAAACGAGTCACAGGTATAATAATGAACAAAGTTGAGCATTAAAAGAAACATAGTCAGTGACTCGTCACAAAACATGTTAAAGTTACTTCTACATATATCACATTATATTTGGGTCTTTAAAGCATTCTCACCTACTACCTCCAGTTCAAGAGCCACTTGTGCCAGCAGGTTTGGCAGGTAAACTGTGCAGATGTAGGTGCCCGAGTGGCGCACCTGTGCCTCCTCTAGGATCAGTGAAGCATTTCCTGTCTCGTGCAGGGCACCGAAGTCCAACACTGCGCCCGTCTCAGTGGTGTCAGCCAGCCAGTCGTTCTTGCCATCATAGGCCAGGACCAGGCGGCCCTCTCCACGGAACTGGTAGCGCCACTCCACTGAAAATCCCGACCCAAAGAGAGGAGAGGTGGGGTCCACCCAGAAACCACAGTCCAGCATGACCTGCTCACCCAGACGGGCACGAACAGATGCAGTTCTGCTGCTGATGCTGAGAATGACTGAAGGAGGATTAAGAAGATAGATAGAAGATGTTGCACCGTTCTAAGTATGGTGAAACTGTGACTTTGATGGTGCCATGGCTAGCATTAAACTATTTTCTACCTTGAGGTTCTTTGGATCCAGAGGGTGCACGCATGATAGCTGACATCCCCAAGTGCCCATCCAATCCTTGTGCAGCTACAGAGAACCAGTCAGCTTGCAGGTGAGAGGGGCTTTGGCCAGATTCAGTGAGTGAAGTAGCCCAGCGGACTGTACAGTAGATGGCTGAGGCAAGAAGGGGTTAATTTCACATTGTGGCTTTTTCAGAGCCCTCTCGTGGGTAAAGGGGGGCACGGCAGAACGAGGTACCAGGATCTGAGAGAAGACAGACATAATATGACTACTTTGTCAAGTAAGATGTGTGTATAATCCTGAGATATCACCATACTATCTTTGCCAGTCAGGCAAAGTAATTAAGAGAGAATTGTGCTGTACCATTGTCATCATTTCAAACATTTTCTGAATGTAGTACACACATGCAAACAATCCTGATTGTGACAGAGTCATACACTCACCAGTGACATAGTAAACCCTGGAAGGGTCTATGTCTGGAGGTGGGCTCAACTGCTGGATAGTGCCATCATCAGGGTAATTTCTGATTTACATCAGGGACTTCTCCTGTGTTACAGGTGCAGAAAAGCTCCCTCTCCCTGGCTTCTCCTGGACAAACCAGCACTCCATCACAGGACAACTATTTGAAGAACCTATTAAAAAAAACTCATCTTGGTCTAGGGTCTGAGGGGTTGCTTGTTGTGTTGTTTTGTTGATCTGCTTTTTATCATCCTGTGTACACTGTAGTATATGTTGTGTGTGATTTTTTTAAGCTGCTGGGACCTTGAATTTCCCCTTGGGGATCAATAAAGTATCTATCTATCTATCTCTAGTGGGGCGATGGTGGCGTAGTGGTTAAGAAACTAGGCTAGCAAGGCACTTAACCCTGAGTTTCTCTAGGTGAGACTGGCCCTGAAGTAATTGAAAGCTGACAAAATGTAACTCGCTTTGGATAAAGGCATCTCCTAAATACATGAATGTATATGTAATGTATGGTGTCTGTATCGGTGTTCTGAACTGATATGATCTATCAGTTCAAGGTACCTTATCAGAACAACAATCCTACCTGTAGTTTTGTAAGTGGTATGAGAAAGTTTTTATATTATGAGTCATTTTAACACTGAATTTGCAGCAGAATCATCACTAACTACTAATTAAATTAGTGATTAAAACAAATGGACAGGTGGTAGTACGCTGAAATGATAGAAGAGAGCAAAAGCGCATGCGCAAATGGCACGCATCTGATAAGCCATTCCTGCTCATACCTCCGTTCACCCAGCATTCCGCATTAAACAGTATTTAGCCGAAGCTTTCATTAACCTTACACTGCTAGCTATAGGGGCACAGCTTTGCCTATGCAGATAAATCACTATTTTTACACCATTAACAAGGTTCAAAGTAACTCTACACTTCATTGGTAGACTTCTGAGGGCCCTGACATTTAAAACGAGACAATGAGAACTTTGAAAGTAAACAGGTACTTTATTAAAAAGACCGTAAACACAGACAGTACCTTCACAGAATTTTGTGGTCACCGCCATCTTGAAATTAAATTACGATAAGTCGATTGACGAACAGATAGGACAGGGGAACAGATTGAAAATTATATTCTGTAGAAGTGCTTGGATTTCAGCTGAAAATATCTGATGACTGTCTACATGAGCACTAAAGCACCAACAAATGATGAAACTTAAAAGAGTTTGACCAAAGACATTTATAAGGTTGTAGCTCGTCAATCGACTTATCATGATTTAATTTCAAGATGGTGGCGACAGGGAAATTCTGAGAAGGTACTGTCTTCATATTCTGTCTTTTTAATTAAGTACCAGTACACTTTCAAAGTTCTCAAGATTTCCGTTACATTGAATATTTTATTTGTTTAACATTCCAGAGCATGTGCAAGACGCAGAAAACTTTCGAGGTAGACCAATGATTCTGTGTTTCTCGTTGTGTTACAAACAAAGTCAACAACAGGGCCTAAATTCATGAAGCGTGAGGTTAGACAAAAATAGCAGCGCAGTTGTCGCATAACAGTACCTACACTACCGCCAGAGGGTATTAAGTGATCTTTCCTACCGCTCTCTGTCATACACGGCAATCCAGTGTTTATTCAAAGTCATTTTTTCCCAAAACAATCCACTTCACAAATACATTTAATACATTATGTCGATTGTGAGTATCCGAAAATTACTGTACAATCATAAAAAACGAAATGAACCTCTCCAGGGGGACATAGTCGGCGATAATAGTGATAAGCATGGGTCTCCTCATTGACTTCCATTGTCTGCTTAGCTGTTCTGGGGCCGGTTGCACCAACAGGGCGTAAGCCTGTGGCAGGTTGCACCAACAGGGCGTAAGCCTGGTCTTAAGCTATTTTGGTCGTAACTCAACATTCTAAGACCAACTCGATTGTTACGCCGGTTGCACCAAGTGGGCTTAAGCCATCTACTCGCTAAGACCGGTTGCAAGTTTTACGCCTAGTCAGGGGTTGGCGTAAATATTAAAATATGGCCTAGTTGCCATAGTTATGACGAAAACTGCAATCTAATTGTAATAAACATTGCACGTCTGATACATAGGATGTACAACGAGAGAGCGTTTAGACGTGAAAGAATAATTAGGGACAGGAGTAATCCCCTAGATTTGTATAACGACAATGAATTCAATGAAAGTTTCCAATTCGGCAGAAAAGACCTGCAAGTGCTTATAAGATTGCGATTTTAGGCAAACAATGCCTTTCAAAACACTGTAGGGGACATGATTAGTATTTACAAATGCCTGTCGTGTCATTCACAGAAAATCTTTGTCACGGAGTCGCCATATCTTCCGCACTATGTTCACCAACGCGAAGTCGGCAGCAATTTCGCCTTTAGACGTTTATCGTATCTTAGCAACGCTCATTCTTAGTTCTAATTCCGAATCCTCACATGGACGCGCATCGTTAAGACCGGGCGTAGTTAAGACCAGGCGTAAATTGTGTTAATTTGTGGGGGATATTTTGAATATAAACATGAACATCATAGGGTGTTTTATATATTCACTAACATAATAAGTTTTAGTAGATGTGCACACACTAGCAAAATAATATGCACTCATAAGCAGAAAAGAAAGGGAGTCTCGCCTACACACACACACACGCGCAGCTCACTCTCTACTTGGGTCAGGCTGACCCAGACACACACACACATACACAAAGATCACCAGGTGCAAAGGTCACCAAGAGTATCCTCTCTTGGAAAATCTCTACACACAGACTTCGCTGGACTCTGTTTAATCTGCAGCAAACACACACACATAGTCATACATTTTATTTAATGAACAAGCAGATATGTGCCTCTGGGCTATGCGCCCAGGGCATACATCGAGCATTAAGAGACCCTCACAAGGGAAGAGGTCAACATAGGATGTTATGACATATATATGTGTGTGTGTGTGTGTATGTGTATCAACGTGTTTAAAGGTAAATGAGTCAGAGATGAGGGGGTGGGCTAGGATAAAGAGATGAGAAGTAAGATTCATAAGCGTGAGAGAGAAAGAGAGAGAAGTGGAGACTACGTAAAAGGCTACTTGAGGTCATTACGTAAATCTTGCATCAGGTGTGTTTATGAACTAGACATACAGATAGACTATTTAACAGTTGTCCTATGTTCCACTCGGTTCCTCTGAGGTGTAGAAAATCATGGATGTGATGCCCCGGAGGGAGGCCAGAACTCTCTTTTTTATGGCAAGTCCAGCTATGAAATGGTTTAGTTCTCCTCTAATGAGTATGATTGGAAAGCCCCAAGCACTCGCCAAGGCCTTCAAAGGCACCAAGGTTCAAAGGCACCATCTCGCAGCAGTGGGATAATGTCATGAGAGATCAAGCCACCAATATGATTGGTCAAAAGAACTAGAAGGCAGGTGTAATGCTCCCTCAGAGGGATATAAAAACTGGAGACCCCCCAGACCATTTCCAGATTCTCCGGAGATTCTCAGCAACAGGTAATGGTCTGGCAGGGGTTCTATTTCTGACTGTCATGCATGGGATGTCCATTTAACTGTTGCATTGTATGTCTTATGCTGGAGTTGTGAAATAAACCTGAAATCTTTGTCACTGATCTGATTTGTGTGAGGATTGTTATGTGATTAATAGCTAATTTTGAAAACTAGTTTACACTGTTTTGAGTTAAAATAGCACTAGGAAAAAATTACTTCAATTTGGTGTTTCCGCCCGGTTGCTGGAAAGTGGACAGCAAGCTTCAGGACCGCACCTTGTTTTCGGTTTGGCCGCTCTGACTCCCGGGAAAACAGAGATAAGCGCTTGGCTTTTAGATTAACTGTTCAGAGAGGCCATTCTGTGATGAGATGTAGTCCTGTGGTAAAGTTGTGCCATTAGTGCAAAAAGAACCTGTAAAGGGACATTGATTTACTGCTAAGATCATTGGTTAAAAAATTTTTTTTATATATATATATATATATTGTTGTGAATTATGATGTGATAATAGGGGCTGGAAGCATTGCTCGCCGAATTATTTGTGACGGTTGGTAGCGTTGCTCACCGTATTGTAATGAGTTATGTTATGTGATAAGCGGCTGGTAGCGTTGCTCGCCGAAAGCGCTGGAATTCCGGGAATCAGCTGGAGCATTTGTGCTCGCTGGGATTTTACTCAGAGGTGTGAGACACCCTGAGGGTATTTAAAGAGCTCTGTTGTGTGTCTTTTTTTGTGTGTGTGTGTGTGTGTGTGTATGTGTATGTGATGGCTGTGCACGGGGACGCCCGTGCAGCAGATAAGTGAGGAAGTGTCCGAGCAATACAACTCCTGCCTGAGGCTGTGCCGGGTGAATGGAGTGCATAGTTGAGGGAGCAACGACTGTGTGCACATCAGGAGCTGGTGTGATTAAACTAGTGAAAGAGTGGCTAAGTTTGAATGGGAAATTGAAGTTTGATGAGGATGAAGTGGTAGAGGGAGTTGCGATAGAACACATCGGAGCACTGCATGATCTAGATCTAACTGACATAAATATCGGGTTTATAGATCGTGGTGTGCAAACTGATCCTGTGTATTGTACTGCTCTCCCGGTAACTGTGAATCCTGTGCATTCCACAGGGAGTTCAAGTAGGCTAGGCAGTACATCCCCCACCCTCCCCTTAGGAGGCTTCGAGCCTCACTCTCCTAGTTACTCAGTATGTTCTTTCCTGTATTGTCTGTCTAATACAGAAGGGACAGTGAGAAACGTAATTTTGATTCCTTTGTATGTCTAGTACATGTAATGAATATAACTGAGTTTGACATATTTTGCATTTAGCTTTAGATAAAGGTGTTTTCTAAACAAAGGCACAAACATAGACATGTTGAACATAATACTAATGCATACTCAGAATGTAGTTACTTTCTGAATACAAAATTTGTGAGGGCATGAGGCATAAACTCTCTAAAATCTCCAGGTCAGGATCCACCCTATCCAGAAAATACTGCTCCATTTCTGAATCCACTGATAGCTGACTTTAACGTCTTTCATGAGGAACTTCAGGCTACTCAAGCATTGAGCCAAGGATAATTTAAGTAAAAACCCTTTATTGTATATCTTCTAATCTTTCTACTTTTAGTAAAGTGACATCATTGTTTTGAGAAGCTATTGAAGTGTCGCACCATAGGGTAGTCTAGATTGTTATTTCGTATGGCATATTTATGCACAGCTACTCTATCTGTAAAGCGCCTTTTTGTTCGGCCCATGTAAAAGCATTTACAAGAACATGTGAGGCAATACACAACAAATGTAGTGTTGCAGTTAACAAAGTTTGTGCTTCGATACTTTTCTTGTGTTTTTATATTTATAAATTCTTTATGTTG
>JAGFZM010002357.1:0-10694 GCA_017657215.1 Limnothrissa miodon | reverse complement strand
ATGAGATAGGAGTGTGTGTGTGTGTGTGTGTGTGTGTGTGTGTGTGTGTGTGTGTGTGTGTGTGCACACGTGCGTGTGACTACAACATCTGTAATTCATATTTCCATCCTGCTGTGTCCAAAAAGCATTAGTGATTATACATTAAATAACACAAACCCAAATCCAAACTTAAACCCAGACAGAGTGGTTGTTGAGTGAATGTGGTCTGGACTGCAGGAGGGTCATTGTGTCAGAGATGCTGTAGAAAGCCAGAGTTCCTGTCCTGTGATCCACATACACTCCTATTCTGGAGCTGACCACCAGAAGGAGTAAAGTCTCCTTATTCTTGAGCCAGAAAGAGGAGCTGGAGAGGGGAGGGGAGAACAAGAGTGTTTTAAGTTGTTTGTGTGTGTGTGTGTGTGTGTGTGTGTGGCTCACAGGAATCAGAATGTTCACGGTGTGGAGCAGTAGCTGTATACATGTTCATAAAGTTCATTGCTATTCATTTGCCATATAAGTGGTGTCAATAGAGACTCACTATCTGGTGGGTGTCTGCCATTGCTGCTTGTTCTTCTGACTAGGAGCTCAACTTGACATATTTTATTGTTTAGCTGGATGGAACTGGATGTCATTTTGTAATCAACAGCTATGGCCTTTGACACTGAGCTTTGACATTGAATAGACAGTATAAAATGAATGGGCTTTAATGTGTTCATATAATGCTGCAGTGGAATATGTTAATACCTTAACCTGGAACAAACTAAAGGTAGCAAATTAATAACTAATTCAACTCCATGCAACGTAACATATGCAGGCACTAGGGCCCAGATTCGGGCAAAGATAATGCACAGCTGCACAACTACACAACTGAAACCTTTCTGCTGCATTTCCCCAGGCCATGCACTTTTCTATGTGTATCAAGTGCTGTTATTTATGTGGTTCTTTGTTGTGTTGTCACTGACGTGTGTAATGTGTGAGCATACCAAAGCACATTCCTATCAACTGCATACTTTTTATGTTGTTGAAATGGCTAATAAACTAGAATTTGAACTTGAATAATGAAAGTCTCAGTTAAGGACACAGGAATGTTTGTGTCACACCTGTGACTGGGTTGTGCTACAACTAGGGATGTAAATGGTTAACCTTTAACCGGTTAAAGGTTTCAAAAAAACATAATTTTTACATGATTGTGTGGAGGGACTCACATTGTGCAGGAGACTGAATGATCTTCATATTCGTCACTGTTGAGAGACAGAAAATGTTTAATGTCTAAATAAAAAAGATCAGCAGGAACTACCTTAAGTCATTTAACTCATATCAAGGTGTTATAAGTAGAGTTTATTTCCAAACATTTGTCCAACCTGCAGCAGAGATCTTGGCTACTTCCTGCTTGAAGACACTGTCTAGTTTCTCCTCCAGCTGCAGCTTCAGTGCAGAGACAGATTCCTTCACAGCCTCAAAAGAGAAGCTTTGGTTGAAACTCATGCTGGGTAAATCTTCAGAGTGAGGAGAGTCTCTCATTGATGAGAAACGCTACAATGCAAAATATAAGGTATTAGTTATGATTTGTGTATGCTTTTGCACCAGTGACTGCTGTAACATTCTATAGAGAGAGACCTTACAGACCAAATCTACCCTCAATCAGGGCCGGGTTTCTCAAACAGCTACAGGCCTAATGGGTTCAATCTGTTGGTTTAGTAACTAGTGGTGGGGGTGAGTGAGTTTGAGTAATTTATATATTAATATTTCTGTAATGATGATTTTATCCAAAGCAATGTATAAAGCAATCAAACTGCAGCAGAGATGTACAATATCTCCCCTCCCTCCAGTGGTCCCTGAGAAACTCCACTCAGTGTTTAGTTATTGTTAGAGCCAGAGGTGGGAAAGAAGAGCAGGACTAATAACAGTGCACTCAGAGAATGGACAACTGGAGGGACAGTGAAGACATTCATTGTGATGTGTTAATTTACTTATTTTGGCAGATGATTCAACACTGCTCAACACATTCCATTTGTAAGCTCAACTCAACTAAATACCCATTTAGTTTACTAGCATTATTTTTTTCCTAGAGAATGCAGTATCATCTTGTCAAATATTTAGTTAAGTATGCACACATTGGTAATATGTGTTGCAGAATGTTACCTTGAGGAAATGGATGTGATCATCTGTGTGTGAAAGCTGCTCCAGCCCAGCATCTACCTTCTTCAGCTCAGTAATCTCCTGCTCCAGTCGCTTCAGGAGTCCTTCAGCCCAACTCACCACAGCCTTCTCCTGAGCTCTGATCAGCTCTCTCACCTCAGAGCGCCTTCTCTCAATGGAGCGGATCATCTCAGTAAATATCCTCTCACTGTCCTCCACTGCTGTCTGTGCAGATCTCTGATAGGAGACACACAAAGAGAAGGACACACAGAGGGAGGTGAAGCCGTAAAGAGTTTCATGGTTTCAATATTTACTGCAAATATGACAGCAGAGGCCGACTCACACCAATTTCATCTGATGCAAATTAAGTATAAGCGTTTACATTTAGGTTCCTTATTAGTAATGTCAGCAAAGTAATTATTATATTATTATATTATAATAACTGATTTTTAATTATACTCACCAATTACAGGGAGCCGGTTCTCTTTCATTTCAGACCGAGACGTACAAAATGTACAAAATGGATATTGCCTATTTTTCCTTTTTATGCTGAAAACTAAACCAACCCTTTAGAAAAGGGCAGTGCATCCCAGCTCACCGTGACGTCAGAGAGCTTATATAAAGCTGTGAACGCTTGGGTTCGGCCTCTTTTGCCTTTTCAAAGCATCTCGCTCCTCGTCAGCTGCTTTGGCTAACTATTCATTTGCTCCTTGCTCCTACCAACGCCTTTTCTAAAAGCCCCCACAAACAGCTTTATTAAAAGCTACTTACGTACTTCATCTGAGACTTTTCGACTTCCGCAGCAAACCCTATGGTGCCATTTGGATTGCTAGGATGGCTTCTCCAGTTCATCGATGCTCCATGTGTCTGCGGGCCTTGCCAGCCATCGACCGCCACATGGCCTGCCTTGCCTGCCTGGGAGCCGACCACACTATGCTAGCTGTAGCAGGTTTGAAGTCCTGCTCACCTTGCCTCGCTCTCTCTACCTCAACGCTTTCTTCCAGGGCAGCGTTCTTGTAGAGGGCTATGATCAGCCGCATGGCGCACAAGCGGCTCCGGTCCTCGTTACACACTGCAAGCCGATGGTCGTCGACTCTCCACATCCCCTGCCCTCCTCAGCGGCTAGGACTCCAGTAGTCTCTCCAAAGGCTAGCTTCTCTACCCCGACAACTTCGGCCTCGGCTATCAATATCTTGCTAGCAGCTAGTCAGGAATTAGCTGACCCCAGGCTAAATACACGGATGGTTCCGGTCCCCAGTGTTTATTTGGTTGATGACGCCTATGACAATGCGCCTCCATCCTGGCTCCCGCCGACCCGCCGTGGCTCAGTGGGCAAAGGCGTCATGCCATGAATCAGGCGACCCGGGTTTGAATCCGGCCCAAGGTCCTTTGCCGATCCCTCCCCATTTCTCTCTCCCACTCATTTCCTGTCCATCTATACTATCTTATCAGAATGAAGACAAAAAGCCCCAATCTCGCCAATCTCTCAAGACACAGCCAACGAGGAGGGACGGCAACGGCATATGCCTATGTGTACAGCAAGTGCTCTCTCCATGTGACTCCTGCCTTACAGTATGTACTTTGTGGAGATGGCTCCATATCGCAGCTCCACATCCGAGTCATTTCCCCGCTTTGGCTGTTTTCTCTGATCCCATTGCCCACAGGGCTTTGGATCTGTCATGTGTAGAACAAGCACAGCGCACACACTGTCCCATGTCAAATGGCCCTGTCTCATGAGCCCCAGCTTAGGCTGGTGGACAGGCTGACGCGGTGCTCTTGCGCGACATGTCATGAAGCTCAGCTGACGCATGCATCTTGGTCGCTGTGTGTCGGTACTCTCACAAGAGTGACTGTAGCTCAGAGTGCGGGACTCGCAATCCGGCCACACACCACTTCACCGGTTCGAAAGAGCAGTGTTTTCTTCACACTCCGCCAGTGTTTGGGTGATCAGTTGAGGATCATTGAGTTTGTTTGCTCCGATCAAATCGCTAAATGGCGGAAATGTCCTTTGAATAGCTCTCAACGCCTCGCCAGGCTTGGGCCTATATCTGTCCACTGGTATGTCATCGTGGCAGAACGGATAAACGCCCATCTGTGAAGTGGTTGGCAGGGTTTGATTCCCTGGTGAAATTCTTTTTTTCTGGGCCAATTGAGACTGCTTTTGAGCCCTTGTCTCAGGAGATCAATGCTGATCGACAGAGATCGACGCCCTCTAGGATGCCTGTTTTTTCATACAGGCATAATCAAGAGGCACAGGCGCTATCTCCGTTTTGCCTTCGATGGCAGGGTGTATAAGTATATAGGCCCTCCATTTGGCCTCTCTCTGGCACCCAGGTGCTTCACCAGGATATTTGTAGGAGCGCCTTGTGGGCCACAGACAATACTTTTGTGCGCTTTTTGTGCTGGATGTTACCAGGTCTGGTGTCTCTGCTCCTCTCAGACCTTAATCCTGTCTGATCCTCACCACCTCCTACTTCTCTGAGGCTTGATTGTAGTGATCCATTTTGTACGTCTCGGTCCGAAATAAAAGAGAACGTCCTGGATACGTATGTATCCTCGGTTCTCTGAATGAGAGACGTATTTCGACAAATTTCGTGTTCGATTAATAGTAGCCTATTGCAATGAAAAGGGCATCATGTTATTTCTCATTTTGCGTTGTTATTTCTCATTTTGTGCCGTTTTTAGCACTGACAATTGCGGTGGTATTGAAGGTATTGTTGTTCATTTATTACAAGCTACTTGCTTTCACATTTGGGCTCACCTTTCTTGGGAAAAAAGTTTGTTAACAGTTGATTTCCCTCATTTCTTTTCTTCTCTCTTGCCTCTCTTTTCTTTTCTGAAAACCTTTTCTGAAAAAACTTTTTTTGGGCATCATCATTCATACTACAGATAACCACAAGCTACTACTCGCAGTGCTGCTTCTCGGCAGAATGAACGGTACGATACGTGAAATGCGCCTAGTTAAACCATTTTTTGTGCAAAGTGTGGGGGGCCCAATCAATCAACATAATCCAATCCATTAATCAAACGATTTTATTATAACTAGAACATTAAAATTACATTAGTTAGCAACATATATTGTGATCTTTGTGATTTTTTTTAAAATAATTAGACTCCTCAAGGGCCCTCTCCCCACTTGGGGCCCTGATAACTCAGTACCCCTTTTCCCCCCACTATGACGCCCCTGAATACCAATATTTTAGTCTTTCTTCACTAAAATTATAAACCTCTAGCCTATTATTGTAACTTTTTTGGGACTGTGTGCCTACCCAACTAGCCTGCCAGCCAGCCAGCCAACCCGGATATAGAAGTCACAATTTGGAAAAGAAGACGTTGGTCTCTCTGCCGTCATTCATCATAGAACATCAGCGGCAGTCCAGCAGTACCAGCTAGGCCTATGATTAGGAAAAATAAAAGTATCAATTTTTGAGGAGGCAACTGAAGTTTCCAGACCACATCACCAGCTCAACACTCAGGCCAGACATGGTCCTAACATCAGAGAGTACAAAGCAAGTGGTGCTACTGGAACTCACAGTCCCCTGGGAAGACCTGATTGAGGAAGCGTTTGAGCGGAAAAAGGCGAAGTATCTGGAACTGGTGGAGGACTACAGGGGTGGAGGGCCCACTTTGAGCCAATTGAGGTTGGCTGCAGAGGATTCCCAGGACAGAGCCCACACCGATCACTCAGGCTGCTTGGGATCAGAGATGCACAAGAAAGGAAAGCCACCAGAAACATCTGCGAGGCAGTGGAGAAAGCCTCTAGGTTGCTGTGGATCAAAAGGGGCGATGCATGGCTTAGTGCGCTGCTTGGACACAAGTCGGGGCCTGATCATCCCTGGCTGGGTCGCCCAGGTGAGGGTGTATGATGATCTAAGACCCGAAAAACACCCTGTGACCCTGGGTTCATCACTGAGGATGTGTCCACCAAGTGGATGTGCACCACTAAGGTGTATTGTATAACTATCCTTCTGGCACAGCCAGTGACATCCAGGAAAGGCTGGATGACAACTACGAACAGTGTAGTGACAGCTGGAGAGACAGTGGACAGCTCGGAGAGACGGCAACCGGGGCAGTGAGGGTTAGCACCCCAAGCTGCAGCTCCCGTGAGGGAGCACCCAACTAAGCTACAGAAAGCCCTAATGAAAGATACCCCCAGGGGTGCCCGAGAGGAGGGGGGATGAGCACCCTACACGGACGGACCTGGTGCAGAACATGAGCAATGGATTAACGACAACGAGAGTAACCTGTATGTGTGGCAAAAGCTGCAAGAACCTGAAAGGTCTGAAGATCCATCAGACGAAGATGGGCTGTACGAGGAGGGAGCAAGCTGAACAACGCTCAGAGGCTGTGCACAGCATGGCCCCTGGTGAGACGGAGGAGGAGCAGGACCCGGAGTCAACCCACAGTGTTCAGAACCTCCAAGCTCAGCGTGCTCCACCCAACAATCCATCCGAACATCGCAGGGTCTTGTGGCCAGCGGCACACAAGGAGACTGAGTGGCGCCAGTTCGGCGAAGATGTAGATGGCGCTGTGGAAGCATCATCGAAAGGGAATGTGGACCAGCAGCTCCAAACGATGTGCACCTTCACCATCTGCATCGGTGCTGAGCGGTTTGGTATCAAACAGCCAAAGGCCAAGACCACAGCTAGACCCAACAGGCGAGAGAACAAGATCACGGCACTCAGGAGACACTAGAAGTACCTGAAACAACTTTTCAAGAAGGCGAACGAGGAAGAAAAGCCTGCCCTGGCTGAGCTCCGGGACATCCTCAGGAAAAAGCTAATCTTCCTACGTCATGCTGAGTGGCAAAGGAGGAAGGGTAGAGAGAGGGCCCGCAAGTGCACGGCCTTCATAGCTAACCCTTTCGGGTTTACAAAGAAGCTGCTTGGGCAGAAGCGGAGTGGGACCCTCATGTGCCCAGAAGACGACATCAACCGCCAACTCTTCGAAACATACAGCGACCGGCAGAGGGAGGAAGACTTGGGCCCTTGCAGAGAACTCATCACACCACCACCACCATCCAGGCAATTCAACACCAAAGAGCCAACGCTGGCAGAGGTCAAGAACACGGTCAGGTCTGCACAGACCAGTGCAGCACCAGGGCTGAGCAACGTGCCATACAAAGTGTACAAGCACTGCCCAAGACTTCTGCAGAGGCTGTGGAGAATCATCAGGGTAGTATGGCGAAGAGGCAGAGTAGCCAAACAGTGGAAGCATGCCGAAGGTGTGTGGATACCTAAGGAGGAAAACGCAAGTGACATCTCGCAGTTCCGTACCATCTCACTGCTCAGCGTAGAGGGCAAGATCTTCTTCAAGATCCTTGCAAACTGCATGACCGATTTCCTCCTGAGGAATTCCTACATTGACACTAGCAGAGGTGCTCAAGAAAGGAAAGCCACCAGAAACATCTGCGAGGCAGCAGAGAAAGCCTCTAGGTGGCTCTGGATCAAAAGGGGCGATGCATGGCTTAGTGCCCTGCTTGGACACTAGTCGGGGCCTGATCATCCCTGGGTCGCCCAGGTGAGGGTGTAAGATGATCTAAGACCTAAAACACCCTGTGACCCTGGGTTCATCACTGAGGATGTGTCCAACCTGCACCACTAAGGTGTTTTGTATAACTTTCAGCCTGTATAAAATTCTGAGAGGTGCTCGTTTGTTCTTTTAACGTTTCAGAGGTGATGTTGGCCTAACGCCTGTCACAGACTTTTTCGATGCTAGTTTTATTTCAATCAAGTTAAGCTAGTTTTTGTTGATTTGTTTGTTTTGTAATTTACAAGCATAGCCCTATTCTCTGGTATAGCCTAAGTTTCTGATTGACACGGTAAATCTCAAATTAAGGTAATTAAGTAACAGCTAACTTAATATACAGCAAATAATATTATTTAGTTTTTTAATGGAACCTTATCAATCTTGTGATAGATCATCTGAAATATTAACTTGTTGGCTAGCTAGCATATTATTTCACTTGGCAAAGAAGTTAGGCATTTCTTTTCTGCATTTTGCATCTCATTCATTTTGTGCGTTTTATGTCAGTTTATTTTTTTGCTTACAGGTCATACTGAAGGGTGATAGCCAATATCTCTATATATCTATGGTGATGCACTTACTGCTCACCTTCACAGCCTGAAGGTAAGCACTAACTTAGGCCTAGCACTAAAGTAGGCCTACATGTAGTTACCCACATCTTTTAATATCCCACCATTGCATGTTTTTTTTTGCAAGTTTTAATCTGATGTTGTTGCAAACTGCATAATCATGGTTTTTAGTATTGTAGTAAAATCTTTTGGACATAAATCGATACAAGATACTGCATTTAACTGCATTTAACTGCATAAATTGTTGCATAAATTGTTATATAAATAATTTATGCAGTTAAAAAATAACAATAATGTGTTGACAGTAATTTACAAGCCCTAAATATTTTCTCCATATTCCTCATTTATTTCCATTTACTCTAAACAACTATGTCTCCTGGATTCCTGGCATGATCTTCTTTGCTGTGCAAGCCATGTGTTCAACATTCCCACACATCCAGTGAGCACTGTACTTTTGTGATGCAGGTTAGTATCTATGTTTGACCTATCATATTTAGAAATCTAGTAAGTGTGTTTTATGATCCATTATAAAATATTACATAAATTACCTTGATCTTGAAGGCCTGGTTGACTTTATTTACCTGTGTCCTACAGTAAGCAGCTTGTGGGAAATGTGGTGTGATTCGGGGGCATGGGTTAAAGTGCCAAAAAATCATCTGACTGAAAGTTGTTTTTTTTTTGGATGGGGGGTCTTTATTTTATGATGACACCCTAGATGTGTAAAGTGATTTTGGTTTATAGTAGCCTAAAGTTATTGAATTTTATATCCAATAAAAATTCTTTAAAAAATAGACATTGGCACATTCCCCAAACTCAGTGCTGCAGTATGACCATGATGACACCCTAGATGTGAATGATTTTGTTAGATCTAGTTTATAGTTACAAAGTTATTGAATTGAGTGTAGTACGACCATAATAAGTGGTGTGTTTTCATTCTGGTGGTATAGGCTAAAGTTGATAAGAGTCAATAAGATATTGAATGTTATTAGGAACAAAAAAAATCTTTAATTATAGACTAAGGTAGGCCTACATTTCACCAAATTAAGGGATGTGATACGACCTTGGTAACATTCCAAAAGCCTTTGGTCTCTTCGAAGAGAATCACTCTTTGGTTGTGAAGTTATTGACATTATCCGTTTGCGTTTTGCACTTTGCAGACGGTCCCTAAGTTTTACGTTAGACCAATGTCGTGCCCATTTATTTAAATAGGCTACATATTGTTTGAACGAAAATCTGGTTGTAGCTCATTGCCTACCTTACCACTGTGGAGTAAGCGGTGGTAAGCGGTAATAATATTGAGTTTGATTAAGTTCAAATCTGTAATTTTTTTTCTAACTTCAGTGAATTTCTGTGCGGTAAAAATAATAGCCTATTCCTAACGGAGAGAAATTGCAAAGCGGGTGTGAGACCGGGAGAAATTTAAATGAGTGAGTTTAACGGCCAATACGTGAGGGTCGAGAGCCCTGACTGTAGCCTACTACAACACTATGTCTCCTGGATATTATTTGTGTCTCCTGGATTATATTTCATTATTTGTGATGAGATTATACTGCCATAGAATAGTCTATTCACAGCTACACCAAAGCCTGCAGCTTTGAACCTATGAGTCTTTGCTATTTCGTTTATTTAATCAACGTGTGTAGGCATTAAGCACCGTTTCCAACCTTTTGAGTTTCAAATGAAACACTTCATGACAATCCACTGACTTAATTCCAATTAATACGCATCAGTCACGTTATTGACCTCTAGCGCCTCCGGTTGACTGAAATCCGTCATAGGACTCTATTCTACTCTATTCTAAAGGTAGCTTTGTTTTCGAATGGGGGACTTGTGTTAAAACAATTAGCCTTTCTTTGTTGATGTCCTCTAAGCTGATCTACATTTACATTTACATTTACATTTATGCATTTAGCAGACGCTTTTATCCAAAGCGACTTACAAAACGAGGATAACAATCAAGCTACATAGCAGAAACCTTAAGGAGCATAGTGCTAGGGGATAGTGCTTCAGTTCATTTTAGTGCTAGGATAGAAGATGTTCTCTGAATAGCTGAGTCTTTAAGAGCTTTTTGAAGGCCTCCAGAGATGGCCCTGTTCTAATTGTTTTTGGTAGGTCATTCCACCAGCGTGGGACGACACATGAGAAGAGTCTGGTTTGCCTTGGGCGAGGTGCTGGGACTGCCAGTCGACAGTCATTGGAGGACCGGAGTTGTCGGGGGGTAGCCTGAGCTTTTATGAGAGCGCTTAGATAAAAAGGGGCAGATCCTCTAAGCACTTTGTAAGTCAGCATCAGTGATTTGAATTTGATGCGAGCCGCCAGAGGCAACCAGTGGAGCTCGATTAGCAGAGGGGTGACATGCGTCCTCTTCGGCTGATTGAAGATGAGACGCGCCGCAGCATTTTGGATCATCTGAAGTGGCTTGACGGCACAGGCAGGAAGTCCTGCCAGAAGGGCATTGCAGTAGTCAAGGCGTGAGAGGAC
>JAGFZM010002356.1:0-16218 GCA_017657215.1 Limnothrissa miodon | reverse complement strand
CAAAGTGTTTGTACTAGTGCACCTAACTTGTAGATTCTTATAATTTTGTACTGCATACTTCTATTCACTGAATTTTTAATTTGAAATGTAGTATTTTGATAATACTGATGAATGACAATGTTTGGTTTTCACAATGTGGGGCGGGCCCTACTATTGTAAACCAGTATCTCTCTTGTGCCACAGTGCACATAGTTGATTGCTCTTTGTCACACATATATCAACACACACACACACACACATATACAGTGTTTACCTTGTATTGAACATTATTTTTTATTGGAACCAGCCTAACCAGTGTTTTAAGGATAGAAACAACACATGCCCATTGCTAGCCATTTTGAAGGCAGGCAGAGGCGATTCTACATTTCCCAAATAGCCGAGACAGAAGCAATCGTCAAAATTCCGATGTCAACCACTTTATTGCATTTTAGACAGCCTGTGAAAGGGGCTCAATGTGTTAAAAACCGAACTATCCCTTTAAATAAGCGAACAATTTCAGTCAGCGAGATGATTGGCAATATGTCTTATAATGTCAGACTCACATGGTTTTACTAAATGATTGGCTAATTCAGCTCTAGAGACAACACAACTAAGTCTGTCATGTCTGCCTACAAATATATAACAAATGGAAACAGGCTGAAACACCTTTGAATTGAAACAGGGAGAAAGAGACAAAAATCTCTTCAGGGTGGGAAATGCTTAAGTGCATTTTAATTGAACAAATAGGCTATTTAAAAATATGATTCAAATGAGGAATTAATAACAAAAGAATGAAAAGACTTGACATTTTATTCTTCCTTTATTTATAAAAACATTCAGAGTTAGAGAAAAAAAATCTGCTTGCTTTTTACATTTGTTCAGGTCAGGATCATATCATTTTTTTCTGTGTGATTAGATTTTTATTTTTTAAATTGTGTGAATCTGTCACAGACCACTCAGGAATAGATCTCTTTTTGTGGTGAAGCTACTAGTGATACTCGAACTGTGAACTAAATCACGCGGTCACCACTAGAGTTCCTCATGGTGAAATGAAAAACTGAGAGGGGAAACATGGGTGTTGAACTATCACTCTATCACCAATAGAGGGGAGAAAGCTAGCAATACTTGTCAAAGTAAATAAAGATGATAATTAACAGATGACTCAGGAATTCAATAATCCACTTTTTATGTTAAAAATATAGTAAGCATTAGATTACATATTCCATGCAGCAAGTAGAATTTTAAAGATGGTACATGATTTCACTATGAGAACAGGATGGTAGAGTATCATTACGGCAGGCAGTGGCAACAGTCGTCAAATCTTAGCAGTTCTGTTAAGAGATAAATGAAGAATAAAATAAGTTATTCCTGTAGTAAATTAACTTTATGGGTATATAAGACACACACACACACACATTATTAGTACACTTAATTAGATACATTGCAGTACCTAATTGGCCAGTCATTACTAGAAAACTAATGCGAATGCCTGGACATTTTTAGGCATAAACACTTACAGGCACACAGGACAGTTGTCTGTTGTCACACAAGCTGACTTTGCAATGGACACTGAAGTCCCCGTAAACACCCTGGTAGAGCAGGAGGGGCATCTCTAGACGAGCTCGCAGTGAAACACCAGTTTCCACCACATTCACTTTATTGTCCACGGCACACCTGAAACACACACACACACACACACACACACACACACACACATACACACACTGTTAAGTCGAGCTTAATGATAGCTGAGTGGACTGTATACGGGAGTTGGATGTCATGGTGTCAGCTTGGTGTGTCTGTAAGAACACGAGTCCAGAGAGCAGTTTACTGGTTTACTTGAACTGTTAAGAACAACTGTTAAGCAGCACAGTAATTCACAGGGATCAGGCACAAATTGTACATAAAACTAAGGCACTCAGTTGGTGAGAAGTAATGTTGAACCATGCAGGATTGTTTGTCTCAGTTTGTGATTTTGATTAATATGTGTGACTGTGGTTCTAAACAAAAGGAGAGAAATAAAGCACATTTGTTTCTATAATAAACATAAACTCTAAATCAGTATGATTACACCAAATCTGAGAGCCAAAAAATAAGGAAATCAATTATAATAATTATGCAAATGTATACATAACTAGACTGCATTTTCTCGGCAGAAACGGCAAAAGTGGACTTGCCACCAACACCGTCTCATCCCCCCCCCCCCACCAACAGCCCCCCAACACCCTCCCACCCACCTCCCCAACATACGCAAACACACACACACCCCCCAAAACCCTATTTTAACACCCCCTCAACCCCCCCCCACCCCAACCCCCCCGCCACACACCCACCCACCAACCCCATACACACACACGCACACACACACATACACACACACAAGCATTTTCCCCATTCTTTCTAATGAAGAACCCCCCACCTCCCTCCACCAACACCCCTTCACTCAAACCCCAACTCCCATTCTCCACACCCCCAAGCTGCAGTGTAGCAGGCCTCTCTGATGCGTTGTCACGCGCTTCCTACATGCATGTTCTGCGCGCATGTGTAAGCTCAAGTCCTATCACTGTCAGTAGCCTTTCCAACACACATGTGTATATATAATTGTAGACAGCACAGCAGTAACTGAAATCATCTTACGTTTCTGGGTCAAACTCGAAGCAGATGAAACTACAGTAGACTGGTCCATTTTGCTAGGAATTCAATCCAGGATTTATTTGAGTTCCAGAATTATTGTACAACACTGCTCTATAAAATCTTTAAGATGAAGCCCATTTCTACGCAGACAAAAGGAGAGCTCTTACCTGCCCCTCAGCAGAGTATAGAGCTCACTGGGAGAAGACACTTCCCCAATGAAGCATTCTTCCAGCACCACCACCGTATGCTGCGAATGGCTCTCAACACTGATGGCCATGTAGAGGGCCGTGCCCAGGGGAAGAGTGAGGGGCCCAGCTGGGTATGGATGGGTGTAGTCTGGATCCCGGTACAGGGCCATAGAGGTCTGAATAGCAGGGCCTACTTCCACAGCACCCTTTAAACTACCAGACATATACACGGGCATAAACACAGAGTGAACACACACAACAACAACAACAATGACAACAACACACACACACAGAATAACACAGTTGTTTAAGAATGCAAAACTACACCTGATGTTTGGTAGTGCCTGTGCCTGTGCCTGCTTAGGACTGGACACCAAATCAGGTTTATATTGACCTTCACGTCTGAAAAATGAATAAATACATTCTTACTGTACATACATACGCAAATGGCATGAAGAATCTGTTAAGATGATTAAACTACATAACTTATGTATAATTATAATTATTCATATTTATATATCATATTTAGGTAGGTATGATATAACAATATTCATATTTATATATCATATTTAGGTAGGCATGATAAAAAATAAAACAGAATGTAGTACTGAAATACAGAAAAAAGAACTTACACCAGAAAGGGCCTTAGAATGACATTTAAGTCAGTCCTTCTCTGAAGTGGGTACACACAGGAGAAAGGGAAGCTCATCGGCTTGTAGAAGTTGGTGCTTTCATCCGAGAAGAAGTACAGAAATAATGTGTTGGAGTAGATGTTGTGTGTGCCATTAGTCTGTAGAAAAAAAAATTACATTTGTACGTAGAGTGCAGATCTAAAACCCATTTTCAAAAATATGCAAAAATTAAGCTGTTCTACATAATTTATGTGCAATATTTATCGTACAAAGAAAAACAAGTATAGGTGGACTGACAATAATCTTTGACAACAAAAACAACAAAAACAATGACATTTTGTGTACTACTGATTACAAAAACTTTGCCAAAAACAACTTTGCATGTTAAAGGATTAATTCAGTCTTTACAATAACACACTGAGCCCTATTCATGGCTTGTCTGAAATATAGAGTGGTTTACCCCAAAATTTTCCTGACTGGTCCCGACTCGACTATTTGGGAACTTAAGAATCACATTTGCCTGCTTTAGAATGGGTAGAAATGAGCCTGCTCTATTGGTTCTTAAAACAAAATGGCGAAATATAGTTTGTGTCGTGTTTTCAGTTGTCGTGTTTCCAGTGGTGAGTAATATGAAGGAGCAAAGTGTCTTCAAACACAAACTAATGACGTGAACAATATGCTAAATAAAACAGGACATGCTTTATTTCGCTACGATACTTGTGTTGGAACATCAGCGAATATCAATAACACCACTCAGTAAGTAGCACATATTTTCAAAACAAATGTTTAGGGTTGTTGTAAGAACCGCCAGATCGTGTCCATTGGTAGCCATTCTGAAGCAAACAGTGGTGATTCTAAATTTATCAAATATAAGAGCCAGTACCAATCAACCACTCTATTGCATTTTAGACAAGCCATGAAAGGGGCTCAAAATGTTAAAAAGAGAACTATTCTTTTTAAAGACATTGGTCTGTTCACTGTGATAATTAAAACAAATGTAAAAAAGGCACAGTAAAATAAATTTAAGCAAAGTATGCTAACAAAATAACTGAATGAAATAGGCTACACTAAACATGGAGTGGCTACAACATTTTAGCCAGATTATATAGCCTAGGTCTGTGGTTCCCAACCTTTTTCTTCAGGGACCCATATTTTGTTCTCCCCCCCCCCCCCCCCATATGAAAGCAGCAACAACACAGAAAATGTGAAATAACTTATAAATTAAAAGAAAATAAAAATAAATAAAATAAAATTAACATTATCACATGAATTTCACTTCAATTTGTAATGTTGCCACAGTATTAATTACTGTTTTTTATTCAGTTTTTTCCCCATTTTTATTTGACTGTAAACACCTACAGTACTAGGCTTTGAATGAGAACTCTGCCGCTGTATTTCCTGAGCCAGTGATTCGATGTCTGGCGTGAATTTGGTAATAGTCTGTCCCACCGTCTCTGGATGTTTTGTGGTCTTGTGTCTCTTTAATTGCAGGGCTTCAAACTTTGTGACACGGCAAAATATGCATTCAGCTCGAACTTTATCCATTGCTTCTATGAATCCATACTCTACAAAACTTTCTGGGTACCCGCTCTTTGACTTTTTCTTTTTTTTACACATCCCTCCGCTGTCTCTCCTACCTGTGGCGAAGCCATCTCCTCAATAAGTCGCTATAGGCAACAGCGCCCGCACAAGAAGCTTCCTGCAGAAACTAATTTCATTTTATTCCTCATTTCGTCTTCGTTCAAAAACAGAATAAATGTTTAATGTAGCACTTAAATTTTGTTGCTTCTATGCATATATTAATTAAATGCTTTGTCATTTATTCAACATGGGCTATATATGGTATTAAAATGAAACCCCTTAAAATCAAGAGGGCTTTGCGACCCTCCGTGGATCTTTGGTGACCCATAGGTTGGGTCGCGACCCATAGGTTGGTAACCACTGGCCTAGGTTATACATTAAGTAGATCCTAAATCCCTTACCCGCAAGACACTACCACAGTGACCGTCACTGCGAGATATCTGAAGATACACAGAGTCATTATGCTCGCCCTGTGCAGTGCATTGTGGGAATGCAAGGTGAACAGTGGAGGCGTTCAGGCCACTGGCCGCAACATGAAATCTTGAAAATCTGATCTCCATATTATCCTGGCCACAAGAGAGGTTTAGGTCAAGAACAGAGTAATCTGTGGGAAAAAATGGAGACAAGGTAATTTTTTTTGCATTACTTGTGTACATATCGGTATAAGATCACACAGAGGCTATTTCCAATCCCCACATTTTATTTGTTTGCTATTTCTAAACTCGAGGTTCATGGAGATACACCATACTCAACCATGTTTCATGTGGCCGTGACCTACCCCACCTAATTTAGCAAAAACAATAAAAGATTTTTCTTTCTAGGTTTCTTTTAAGATGTAACAATCAATCTGTGATTAACTACAGTGTATGGGCTATTGTCAAGAAAAACTCTCCCATTTGAATGTATCTTCAATGACAGGGACCAAAATGCATGACAAATACAGTAAAAAAAACAGGCCATTTGGGCAAATAAAATATCATCCAACTTAGGAAGCCTCCCGTTCTAAAATATCAACCAACTTAGGAAGCCTCCCGTTACACCAGTTATCTTTTTAATTGATCACAAAGAAATACGAACCTGAACAGATCACTCCGGCATCCTCTGAATGACCACAGTTGTGAGCGCTTAAACCTTGGTGCTGGCATTCATTTAGGAAATCCTCGCTTCCAGTGCAGTTGACATTGTCGAGCCAGATCTGGCCGCTGCCCTGTCCAAAGTGAGCTGAAGGTGAAGCTGCCACCGCTTCTCCGCAGCCCATCTGCCTGCAAACCACCTGGGCGTCGTTGAGATCCCAGTAATCGTCGCACACGGTGCCCCAGGTACCCCGGAACTTGATCTCCACTCGGCCGGAGCACTGGCCGCTTCCCCCAACCAGACGAACAGGTGCGGTGTCCACATGGAGATCTGAATGGGGCATAAACGCTAAATTTAGTTTAAATAAACCAGCGTGCAGCACAGCACAGCCTGATAATAAGAATAAGAACAACAAATTGCTAACAATTGTTTAAAACTACTACATCTAGTTTTCTTGTTTTTGGAAGAGAAGACACTTGTTTAAATTAATGTGCAGAATGGTTGAAAACCCATTCCCCAGAAGGGTTAGTAGTAGATGTTATCTAGCCAAGAAATGACAACCACTGAGGACAATAGGTCATCTCTATCGCTTTTCTACTAAACTCCTAAAATGTCCATACGGCGATTAGATTTGCCTTATCAGTTTTGTTTTCCTTATATGATCCAGGGATATAATACTGGTAGGAATTTGTCCCAAAACAATAAGCCTGTAATAATACGTTCATGTGCATGCAGTATGTTAGGACACTACATTCTTAACTAGCCATGAATTTAAGGACCTTGCTGTTTCTGTAAAACTAGATGCAAATGTGTGTACCACCACAGAGTATATTCTAATAAACTGATCTGTTGCTTTGTTCAAAAGTTGATCATTATTAAACCGAAGTGATAATAGTGTGAACGGGATAATAGACTAAAATCCTAATTTAGAGGCAGCAAATTGACTCACCTTCACACACCACTCCAGCATCCTCTATATGTTGACAATTGTGAGTCCCGAAACCGTTATGAGGGCAGTTCGTCAGTAGAGTCTCGTGTCCAGAGCAGTGGACGTCATCCATCCAGATCTGTCCACTTCCCTCACCGAAACGGGCATAGAGAGGAGCCTCAAGAGCACGGCCACAGCCCACCTCTCGGCACACGACACTGGCATCGGTCAAATCCCAGCCATCATCACACACGGTGCCCCAGGAACCGCTGTGGCGAACCTCCACTCGTCCGGAGCAGGGTGTGTGTCCGCCAACTAATCTCAACTGATATCCATCTTTGACACAGAGACAAAAGGCAAGGCAAGGCAATTTTATTTATAAAGCGCATTTCATACACAAAGGAAACTCAATGTGCTGTACAGATAAAACAGGTCAGAGATCAGTTCAGAGCCTTAATAAGAGCACAAATTAAAAATTTAAAATTACAAGTGCAAGCAAAGAATAAAAAAGAATAAAAAAGATGAATAAATAGATAAGAAAACGAAAAGAAAGACAGAGACAAAATATGTGTAACAATATTTAAAGATTGCACTTGTAATCATCACAAAAATGATTTCATAAGCCACATGCAAATAAATAGATCTGTGCATTTAAAGTGGTGGGATATTCAACATGTAAACAAATTAAAGAATGACGAAAACATTAGACGATAATAATTATGAAATATGTAGAGTAGCATCTTATATAAAAACAAGAAAAATATTTTACTTTAATTTTTTCAAATATGACACTGCTTACACCTGTACACCATAACACTTGTCACAGTACTAGGCCTACATACTATTTCTGCATTGCAAATAGGACACTTACTTGAACAGATCACACTGGCATCTTCAGTGTGTCTACAGTTTTGGACACCAAAGCCTGGGTGGGAGCAGTTTGTGAGTGTCTGCTCAGTTCCTAAGCAGAGAACATCATCCATCCAGATAGGTCCACTGCCCTGACCGAAGTGGGCCGAGACTGGCGCAGACACGGCATTGCCACAGCCCAGCTGCTGGCACACCACCTGGGCATCCTGCATGTCCCACCCGTCATCACAGACCGTCCCCCACTGTCCACGCACATTAACCTCCACTCTTCCCTCACAGCTTCTGCTACCTCCCTGCAATCTGACCTCGGCTGTAAAACATGTCACAATAAGAACAATTATTTTAGGTCGTAAAATCACCATAGGGATTTTAGTCCCAGCCACTGCCAGCGCTTGGGCACTTTTGCTGGAAGCATGAAGCAGAATGACGGAACTGTATAGAACTGAGGAAACATGAGAGTTGAAGTGCACAGAGAAATACGGACCAGCAAAGGGGAACAGAGAGAAATTATCATATGGGTTCATATTACATTCCGGATACTCAGACGTAGGAACGTAACAAAGTTTACTTAAATAAATAATAAACAGAACAACAAATAAATACAGGGTCTAATAAACAGTTTATTGACAAAAGACAAGACGACAATTATACCCAAGATAACAACCAAAGAGAACGAACATAGGCTACTTACATACACAAACAAACGCACTGCTGATGCGAACACCGACAGCGAACACAGATACAGACAAAACACTGCCGACCCCGGCACACACTGGCCAACTAACCAGTAACAAACAACCACTGCCGACCCCAGCACACACTGGCCACCTATCCAGTAACTAGGATAACACAATCACTGCCAACCCCACACACCAGCTCAACTCTGGTGTCAAAATGTTCAAAACTTCACGCAGGCCTTTTGAAGATCTACGTCCGCATCTAGACCAACACGCAATGAGGCGCGGGTCCCATGTAATTGAAAAGGAGATAAAAACACACCCACCACAACACTCAACAGTTCAAAAGATTACAGGTTAGGACACTACACATATTTTTGAGACAGCATGATTCATTACATAGGGCAGAGAGAAATGCATTTTATTTACTTTTATTGTAAAGCTAAATGCATTTCCTGATAGTCAACTGAAACCTGATTCCTCAATCATGGCTTAAAATATTCAAGAATATTCAATAATATTTAAAATGTTCAAGAATTAATTATATGAATATTGTGCTTCCTAATTCAGTCCTATTCACAAAGAACATTTTTTTCTTTACATTTGAACAATTCTATGTAGCATTACATTAGGGCTGGACAATTAATCGCATTTGCAATATAATCGCAATTTTGAAAATTTTTGTTTTGTAACTGCATAGACTTAATGCATAGACTTGTTTGTTAGCTACACTTTTCACTATGTTAAACAAGGATTGCGGTCCCACCCATCAAGATATTCTCTTGAATAAAAATATGCTGAGAATAGTTCATTTTCTATTTTTAATTAGACCTTGTGTACAAATATGAATATTAATGTAGGGAAGCCCATTACCGCCACTTATTATTTTTGAGACGCTCTCTCAGAATATTGAGATACTATCTCGGAATTCTGACATAATATCTCAGAATTCTGAGGTACTTTCTCAATATAGTGAGATACTATCTCGGAATTCTGAGATACCTAAAGGACAGAGTAGGCGGTAGCTTACGTTCATTCAGTGCCAGTTTTGCTGCCACGCACGACACTTACTGACTACTACCAGCTACCACAATTCAGAAGCAGATGGGATGAAATAGTTTGTTGTCTGATTTTATTCGTAATAGAACTGTACATCAGTTATTATGATATCTATTTGCTTCAATGGTCATGCATTAAAACTGTGAAAGTAAGAATGTTCAAGCAGCAGCATGCAGTAAGCTTAGTGGTACACAATCCCCAGCCCCCCTTTCCCACCCAAACCCCACTCTCCGCAAGGGCCCTCAGAAGTCTACCAGTGAAGTGTGGAGTAACTTTGAACCTTGTTAATTGTGTGAAAATAGCGATTTATCTGCATAGGCAAAGCTGTGCCCTAGCAGTGTAAGGCTAACGAAAGCTAAAAAAGGCTTAATGCGGAATGCTGGGGGTGAACGGAGGTGGGCATTGGATATATGTTTGTACTCAGTAACATCTTCCAGTACAGTCCAGGTCCAAATCACACCGGATTTCTCCTTTAAGTGTCTTGTTTAAAGGCTACTTAATTTCAGGAAAATACACACAATCAGATCTTAGTAATGATTGAATAAAAAACCCTGTTCTCTTTAACATTAAAGGTGCTCTAAGCGATGTGACACGTTTTTAGGACTAAAACATGTGTTGTTACATACAGCAAACATCTCATCACAATCTGCTAGCTGCCTGTCCCCTGAATACACTGTAAAAAAACACGGTCTCTGTAGACAGCCCAGGCTCCACAAATGGCAACATAACACAGTGGGCAAACCTAGCATAACAAACGAAAACACGAAACATAACAGTGTTCCAGCCAATAAACGACAAGGTTCATGAGTCTTTCGGGAGGCATGGGAGGGAGGGGGAGGAGTGAGCTATAACTTATAACGCTTGAACTGATCTCTGGAGCTATCGTCCGTTTTGTTTGACAATACTTCGAACGTCAACAAGAAGGGACGTGAAACAGCATTGCTTAGAGCGCCTTTAATGATCTGACCATGACTAGTGGGCTGTAACATGGAGATGGGAAAGACGGCAAAGTAAAGGAGGAGAAAGAGAACAGAGATGGAACAGGGATGGATAAAAAGGAGAATGCAGACAGGAGTGGGAGGTAGGGGAGTAGGAAAGAACAAATAACAGAAGACCTCCTCTTGACTAGGTAATAAACCTTTTCAGTTTCAATCAGTTTTGTTTTTGTTATATTTGGCATGCCAAATATAACAACAAAATAATTTGGCATGCCAAATATAACTCTGGAAATATGCAATAAGGCTGAGGAGCTGGAAGGTTTTACCCTCACATGAGCCATTTAACCATCAAAGTGACTATGAAGCTTATGTTTAATGATAAATTAGCCAAAAAACACATACCTGTCTAGTGTGGCTTTAAGTCAGGTGTATTCAGAGCTCACCTTTAGTCTCACACCTCCAGGTGATTTTGTCATCACTCACACACTTCTGGTCTGCCCCACATGTTCCACAGACCTGGGTCTTGGGATCTTAGGAGGGATGGAACAATTTGAGGAACAGTGAATATCATATTATTTTATTTTATATTATAAAATATTATCTCTGTAATTTGTTGTAATTTCAAATGTCATTTGTTAAATTGCTACTTCTTTACGGGAACAAGAATAAGATCACAAATATTATTGTAGCAGTGAGATGTGTTGTTATTTGTTTTTGGATTTACATTACTTTCTTTAACATTATTGGTGAGTTCCATCAAATCTGCTTTTACAGATTTTTTTTATTTATTTATTTATTATTATTATTATTATTATTATTATTAACAGCAACATGTGCCTGTAACCCGAAGGCAGTTATGGTGGCCAAACGCACGCGCACACACACACACACACACACACACACATCATTCTGTGTTAAGTAAACTGAACTATACAAGGAAAGGAAAAGTGCATTTCATACACAGAGGAGGCAGTTCTTGTGCTTTACAGAGATAAAGGCAAAGAGCTGTGAGTAAATACAAAAAGCAATATCAACAAAGATAGTTAAAGTAATAAGATTTAAGAAATAAATTATATAAATTAATGAAAATGAATTAGAAGGTAAGTAGAAAAAAGTAAACAATGAAAGTTAACTAATAAAACATTAACATTAAAAATATAAAATATTTCTGTCTAGCAGAAAGCAATTTTGAATATATTACATTAAGTCTCTTTATTGTCAATTTCTCTACATATACAGGACATACAGAGGAATAGAAATAACATTTTTAGCAATCCCACACGTGACATGCACCGCCTGGCAAGACTGCTTCTACACAACACAGGCTGGGAAATGTTTAAGCATGCAGCCACTTACAACAACCACACAGACACTGTGACCTCTTACATCACCAAATGCATTGATGATGTGACCCACATAAACACCATCACCACTTGGGCTAACCATAAGTCATGGTTGACGGGGGACATCAACAGGCTGCTGAGGGACAGAGACAATGCCTTCAGAGCTGGGGATGAATCTGGCCTGAGAACAGCAAGAGCCAACTTGTCCCAGTGGGCTGTTCAAAATGCAAATTTTGGGGCATGACACAAACCAGGCACAGGCCAGAGCCAAATAAGGTATAGCAGCCGAGTTGACATCAACTATGCGCTTAGTTTCAATTGGACCGTTTTCCAGCGGCAGTTTCAAGTTTTGAGATTTGCATTAGAAAGAGGCGTCAATGGGACTTCTGGATGTCCATTTGACCCACCGAAGTGTAGTTATTCAGCAATGACAAGGTAAACTTGGTTTTGCATTCTATGACCCCTTTAAAGCTGCCACTATCATACCAGTGCCAAAGAAATCTTCTTCATCCTGCTTCAACGACTACCGTCCTGTGGCATTAACACTAATCATCACGAAGTGTTTTGAACGGCTAGTCATATCACACATCAAATCCATCCTCCGCCCACCCGGGTCCCCTTCGAATTTGCATACAGAGCTAAACAGAGGATGCAATCTGCTCAGCCCTCCACCCAGCCCTCACCCACCTGGAAAAGGACTGTTGGTTCTGTGAGAATGCTGTTCATAGAGAGGCCACCTCTTTACCCTGCTGACTCAGGACAGCACACCAACCTACAGCTCCAATCACCTGGTGAAGTTTGCGGACAACACAACCCTGGTGGGTCTCATCACCAAGGGAGAAGAGACTCACTACAGGAAAGAGGTAAATCTTCTGACCCCGTGGTGCATGAACAAAAACCTCCTCCTGAACATCAGCAAGACCAAGGAGATTGTTTTCAACTTCCAGAGAGGCCACAAACACTGCATCACTGGCAAAGAAAGCTCAGCAGCGCCTCTATTTCCTGCGCAAACTCAAGTGAGCAAGTGCCCCATCCCCTATCATGACCATATTCTACAGAGGAACCATTGAGAGCATCTTCTCCAGCTGCATCACTGCTGCAAGCTGCACAGACTATAACAAGAAAGCCCTGCAGCGCATAGTGAACACAGCTAGGAGGATCATAGGCACACCTCTCCCCGCAACACAACCCGCCTCTCCCGGAAGGCGATCACAGCTGTAAGTGATGTTACCCACCCACTAACTGTTCAACCTCCTGCCCTCTGGAAGGAGATATAGGAGTCTTCGCTCCGAACCACCAGACTCATTAACAGCTCTGTCCACCAAGCCGTTAGGCTTTTGAACTCTTCCCCTTCCCTGACCCATCTCCATCCCCGAGTAAACAAAGTGGACTCTGAATCTTCTGACTCCTCTAATCTATGCTAATTTGCGCAACCTGTTCTAATCTAATTTATTTATCAATGCTGCTACTCTTTGATTTTCCACTAAAAAAACAATACTGCCATTATCTGACTTTGCACTGTAAACCATTGTTTTAGTCTCAGTTATTTAAATACAAGGATGGCACATGCCTTACTTCATTCGTTTCACTGTTTTACTGACACTCCTATGGATGTGTGTTGATGTCCCAGACCCGGAGACTCTTCACAAATAAAAACAGTAATATCTGCGCCTGTGTGTAGATGTCCCAGACCAGGGGACTCTTCACAACAGCACATACTGCTACTATGGGTTTGGATATATTCCTGCTGTACCTGTACATTTGTTTTGTCTGTCCTGTCTTGTCTGTCTACTGCATCGATAGTGGTAAGAATAGTGATTAGAGTATATTTTTAGATATATATTTTTCGATCCGAAGTATAATTTTGTCAGAACATGTTTCTACTATTCTACTATTTCTACTATCTACTGTTATAGTTTGTTCTGTCCTGTATTGTCTGTCTAATGTACCCAAGGGACAGTGAGAAATGTAATTCCTTTGAATGTTTAGTATATGTACAGAAAATGACAATAAAACAGACTTGACTTGAGGCATTCACCCACAAGTGGAGGAGGTTGCCAAGCAAGGCTCCAGCCTGCCACCAGGAACAATTTGGGGTTCAGTGTCTTGCTCCTCTTGGTCTTTAGTCTAGATTTGAAACTGCCAACAATTGGGTCTTTTTTTATTCCCACTGGGAACTGGTTCTATAGCTAAAGGCTGCTTCACCCCAGTTTGGACCGGCAGACAGAATAGAGAATCCCTCTTTGCGTGCATCATCCCATTTTCTTTGTCAGTCCACTCTGTACTATCCACTATCTGCAACACTTGCACTGTTGCAGTGGTCTACTCAGGCATGAGTCGACTTACCAATGCAGTAGGCCGAGAAGCAGAGGGAGGAGCTGATCAGCTTGTAGACATGGTAGTTCCCCGGACAGGCCTTTAAGTGGATGGGGTTGGAGTTGTACTGACAGCAGCTCGACTCCCAGGACCCACACACACGGCCCCTGGAGATGCCTTCATTGAGGTCGGGGTGCGGTGTGACGAGCCAGAGGGGCACGTCTGTGCCACACATGTACCTCTCCACGCATCGCTCGGGCATCCGAATGCTGTCGTTGCCAAGGAAGAATCTGTACCAGCCCTGCCAATCTTCAGAGCTGTCACAGGCCGGAGCAGTGTTTTCCACAGGCTGATCGATGGCCCGCCAGGACTGATTCAGGACGGTATACTGTTGGCATGGGTCGGCACAGGTTAGCGTGCCATTGATACGTAAGCAGTCCAGCCCTACAGGGCACACAACGTCCCCACAGCCAAACTGCACTGAGCGGAGCTGCGGCTCAGCATAGCTCAGGAAAATTGGCGATTCTAATGCTGGGGACATCACACAACTGAATGAGCCAGCTGTGTTCTCGCACACTGTCGGATGCGGGCAAAGGTGACCACCATGGCTGCTAGAACACTCGTCGATGTCCACACAGCCAGAGTCAGAGGTCCACTGGTAGCCCTGATGGCAGCAGGATGAGTCTCCGCTGCACGCCGCTTGATTGTGACACTCAATGCCATTGCCTAAGAAGCCATCTTTACACACGCAAGTGAATTGGAGATGGGAGATGCCATTGCCCTGAGGGTCAGCAGTTGAGGAGAGGCAGAATGCGTGCTTGTGACACGCTTCACACCTGGTTACTACAGAGCCTAGACGACAAGAACACACATGATTCACAGTTAATAGACACAGTTTTTGTTGATACAGTAATTCAGAACTGTGAATACAGAAGTGTGGTCTTATGAGCCTTAAAAAAAGCCAGAACAGAAACAGTCCTTAGTACTCATCCTGCTTGACTTCTCAGCCGCATTTGACACAATCACAGTATTCTACTGTCTATACTCTCAAAGATGGGCATCAAGGGCACTCCTGGATTAAATCATACCTCACCAGCTGATTGTTCAATGTATCCTGGCTAAAGCACACATCTGCAACTTACCACCCTAGTGCCCTAGGGCTTTGTGCTGGGGCCCCTTCTATTCTTTTTGCCATTTACACTACCACATTGAGCCAAATCATTCACCATTCATGTCTTCTCTTACCACTGCTATGCTGATGATACCCTTTCCCACCAGATGATTTGACTGTCTCTGCTCAAATTTCAGATTGTCTCTCAGACATGTCTGCATGGATGAAAGATCATCATCTCCAGCTGAACTTCTCACAAACTGAACTGCTGGGTCTCCCTGCCAAACCAACTATTCACCACATCTGCATCAACTCTGACTTGTTGTCTCTATATAATTTATAATATATTATAATTCATAGTAATAAACTTATAATTGCTGACCAGTTAACCTTTTAAGATCATGTTGTGTTTGTTGCCCGGGCCTGTTGTTTTGCTCTATTCAGTATTAGAAAGATCACACCATACCTAACCCAAAAAGCTTCCCAATTGCTGGTTCAAACTATGGTCCTCTCAGCCTTGATTACTGCAATACCCTTCTGACAGGACTTCCAGCCTGTACTGTTAAACCACTCCAAATGGTCCAAAATGTGACAGTGCGTCTCATCTTCAATCAGCCCAAGAGGGCACAAGTCACCCCTCTGCTCATTGAGCTTCATTGGCTACCTCTTGTTGCCCAGATCAAATTCAAATCACTGATGCTAGCTTCCAAAATGCTTAAAGGGTCTGCTCCTTATTACCTAAGTGCTCTCATAAAGGCTTATGCTCCCCCACGTCAACACCGGCAGTGTTGTACCTGAACGCGTTCATTGAACGAAAGTTCATGAACTCGTTCATAATTTTGGTGAACTTGAACTGAACGTACTGTATTACTCCCTAATAAACGATAC
>JAGFZM010002355.1:3535-16215 GCA_017657215.1 Limnothrissa miodon | reverse complement strand
TCATCCTGGCCGTCCACCCGACTCCTGCTGCCTGCCCGTCTGGTCTCCTAGTCTGCGTCCTGGCCGCCCTCCGGATGCCCCGTGCCTGCCCGTCTGGTCTCCTGGTCCGCGTCCTGGCCGCCCTCCGGATGCCCCGTGTCTGCCCGTCCGGTCTTCTGGTCTGCGTCCAGGCCGCCCCCTAGATGCCCCGTGCCACCCTACAGACCCGCCTACCCGTGGCCCTATCCACCCGCCCACGCTCTTTTTGTCAGGGCCGTCTGGAATCCGGCCCTTTGAGGGGGGGTGATATCACGTCCTGTCCGTCTATGTGCTCCTGTGTTCACCTCCTGGTCCCTTGTTTTATGTCACTTCCTGGTCCCTTGTTTCATGTCACTTCCTGGTGTCTTGTTCCATGTCACTTCCTGGTCTTGTCTTGCCATGTGCTCTTCTGTTTATCCCTGCTGTGTTCCTGTCTCCGCCCCTCACCTGCTCCTTGTCTCGTTCCCTCGTTATTAGTCTAGTCATTCCCTACTTGGTTTCAGCTGTGTCTTGTCTCCTTGTTTGGCCCTGTGTATTTAAACCCCTGCCTCTGTTCCGTCCTTTGTCTGTCATTGTCGCTACCACCCCGTTCAGTGTCGCACTCCCCAGGTTCTGTGTCTTCCGTGTGTAAGTCTGCCATTTGTTAAAATAAATCTTCGTTGTGGTGAAAATCTGCTTGCCTGGGTCTCCTTGAGCTAAACACGTGACAGTATGTCTTGGCCCAGCAGATCCTGCCTGGTGCGAGCCGGCAGGGGGAGGAGCCTACCCCCTGGACGAAGGACAGGGACCCATCTGGTGGTGGTGGGGATTTCGTGGCACGGAGCCTGGAACAGCAAGAGCGTACATGTTAGGCGGACCTATAAAGCAGGTGGCACGATTTGATTGGACGAGCAGTTGGTGACGAAGCTCTCGAGTCTTCCTGGTAGAACTTAGGTACGCTTAGAGCTTTTATTGGTGTCAGGGGGTAGGCTTCAAAGTATTTGAGCGTGATTGCGCAGCATCACACAGTATGTGTATCCATGCTTGTGTGTGTCTGTTTGGTTCACTGGGTGAGACAACGTGGCCAAACACAAAGCCTCCTGGGGCCTGGTGGTTGCATTATCATACTGATCAGAGCCTTTGGACGCAAATGAGGTTTTCTTTTCTGTATTCACTTTTTCTTGGTGACCCTGTATCATTGAAAGCATTCATGCATCCGTTGTCAGGTATCATGTGATCTGTGTGTGTGGAGGGGTGGTTGAACTGTAATTATTTTCAGCAGTCACAGGAGCCTCAGATTAGTGTGAGAAATGGGCTCCCATAAATGTAGATACAGTACATGTACAAACTCATCACAGTGAACGTTGCTCATGAGCTGAATCAATCATTGCATGATGCTTCTATTTTTTGTAGTTAAAGTCAAGACCTTTACTTTGAATGGACAGGAAGGAGGTGATGTCATCGTGAAGTGTGGGTATGATGTCGCATATAGAGCCAACAGGAAGTATCTCTGCAAAGGACAAGCCTGTTCTGATAACATTATTGTAGATAACGTATACCCCCTGGCACAAGATGGAAGATGGATTTTTCTACAAGATGTCCAGACAGAGGGATATTTCATGGTGCTGATTACTCAGCTGACTTCAAAGGACAGTGGGAAATACAAGTGTGTGGTTGACCAAGCCCCTTCTGTGGAGTCTAAAGACATAATTTTAAATGTTTCCCCAGGTTGGTGGTCTACAGGATATTAGTCTTTACTAGTACACAAGTGAGAGAGAGGAAACAGTGAGCTAGAATCAATCCCGCCCAATCAGATCCAGCAGAAATGCTGAGTGTGTGTGATGCCATTCTATTACGTCATGTGTCTAATGCCTGAGTATTTCAGAAAGAGACGGAGGAAAATGCAATACAGTACTTTGGCCTGTCATCAGTAGTGATTGGTGTAGATATATCGTGCTGTACTGTACTGAGTCCCTTCTGTATTCTTTCAGGTCAGTGGGAGTGTAATGAGATCTCTCGTCGCCCTGAAGAGAGTGTTGAGTTTGTCTGCACTTTCCTTGAAAAATACAAAAACAGATGTAAATACTTCTGCATTCAGCATTTGGAAAGGTTAACTTGCTTTGAACTCACCCCACCTGGGACACAGCTGAGAAGGATTCAGATTCTTCCGTCTGGATCTGTGTCTTTGACCCTGCAGCAACTGACACCAGAGGAGGATGAAGGAGTATACTGGTGTGGAGTACGGGAAGCTGTAGGTGGATCAATCACTCTGCTCAAGAGGATTCACCTGAGCGTTGGTTGGTAACAACTCTGACACCATGATGCCTTGATAGTCTAATCAATCAAATCAATCTCATTTTACATTAATTTCATCTAATCTCATCTCCTCTAGGTCCCAAAGCCCCTTATTTAGCAACAGTTTCACGGTGTAAAGCGTCATTGTCATTAACAACAGAAACATCAGCCTCATCATCACTAACATTCTCATCAACCACACCATTAGCTCCAATTAGGCCACCAACTTCTTTTGCCCTGAATGCAGTTGTAGCTTTGTCTGTGTCCTTGTTGCTGTTGGTGACACTGGCCATTATCATCTTCATGTACAGGAGACTCAGGAAAAGAGGTGACTGTCATTCTCTCTTTCCCTCTCTCTCTGTCTCTCTCTCTCACACACACATACACATGCGCACGCACACGTACACAGACACACACACACACACCAACACACACTCTCTCTCTCTCTCTCTGTCTCTCTTTCACATGCACACACACACACACACACACACACACCAACGCATACTGTACACACACTGTTGTACTGTGTTGTAATTGCAATGTGTTGTGTTCTGCAGAGCCATCTCAGCCATCCACCGACCCCTCAAGCATCGACATTAGAGACGCACAGGTATTAACGGAAGGCCCCCCCCCCCCCCCCCCCAACAAAAAAAACAGCCAAACTCAATATGTGTACAGACATCTAAATCCCACTATTGGCAGTAACTTTAGCATAGATGTCCAAGTAATCTATGTATATACATGCATGGGCAGAAAATCAAAATGGACCAAAGTATGCTTGACTCTGTGACAGTTGGTGGCAATTTACTCCCATTCATGAAATAATAATGATCATTAGTGATCATTTGGTGATACGTTAAAACGTTGGTCCAGTCCATTATGTTGGCACTGAAATAAAAAAGCTGCTCCTGTTAATTCTTCTCCTGTTTTAAATAAGCCCTCTCCTGTTAAGATGGAATCTGGTTTTCTTGTTTACTTGTTTTACCGAAGGTCAGGAGGAAGAAGGAAAGACACACACTCATAGACACACACACACACACAGAGATTCACGGAAGACAGTGAGTTTGTTTAGGGGTGTGTATGTGTGTGTTGAGGAGGAAGCTACATGTAGGGTGGGTTGTAGTAGGGATGGGGTGGGGTGGGGTGCTTGGTCGGCTCATATTCTCCCCTGTGGAGTGGAAAAAAGTCAAATGACCTTTATTCAACATGGCCATAGTGGGAGGCATGTGACACCCCCAGAGCATTTGAAAGACTGACAGAGAGTGGTGGCTTTCGGAATGTATTTGAGAAACTACCTAGTCTTTCTCACACACACACACACACACACACACCTAATCTTGTGACACAACATTTATCTCTGTTTGTTTTCACTCTCCGCCTGGATTAGATTCCTCTCGAAGACCATGTCTATGAAGAGCTCAGAGACTCCAGAGAAACTCAGCCCGCTGTTGCCATAAGAAACATTGTCTACGTCTTGGCTGAGTTTCCAAGAAAACTTCTAGATGATTCCAAAAATTCAACAGCTGTATGATCTCCAACCCCTAAAAACAAGACTGCCTCCTCTCACGTTCCTTACCCTAATTGACCTTGATGTCTTAAAGGAGAGAGAGTGCTGCTGCTGTTGTTGTTGTTGTTTTTATTGTTGTTTCTTGCACTGTTTCTTTACTGCCTTTATATTTTAAATGTGCAATGTTTCGAATCTTTTAATTCATATTTTCCTTTATAGTTACTTTCATTCATGTTTTTCATTCATAGTCACATAAATGGCTCATTCCAAAGTGCAGTACTGCATGTCCCTCCAGTTGAACTATTGTAGAACTGTACATCATTTGTGAATCATACAATCACTTTGAACTAGTGTGGAGAAAGTGTTCTGGTGATGAGTACCATAAGATCACAGTACATCTGGATGTTAAAAAACTGACGCGCAGTTATTTACTTCTCCTTAAGTTAGCCAATGAACAGTTACCATATAAATCCACTAGAGGGCAGTTTTGTTCATGATGCAGGTTTTTTTCCAGTGTGCTTGTCTGTCTGCAGCGCACCATAGAGAGTCAAAGGGGAGGACAGAGGGACCATATTTCAATCTCAGTGGGAGGCGTACAGGCCAGATTTAGATTTTTTTGCACTCATTCTGTCTCTCGTTCTGATAGGTGTTAGTTAGGACAAAAAGAGACCGACAGAAGATTTGTGATTGAAAGTATGTATTATCTGTGCAAATAAATTATATAAAAACAGTACATTATCAGCAAAAATGTCCTATTGTGTGTGTAATAAAAAGCACATAACACCACATTTCACATATGGTATAACACTGTATTTATTCTCTGAACAGACAAACATGCATCTGATATCATGGTGCACTTCTTGGTTAAGTCCAGACTCGCTGCAACTGCACACGAAGGAGAAGATGACAAACTATTGTGGGGCTGTCATAAGGATAGAAGCAGAAAGAATCTCTGTAAAGGCCAAGATGACTGTCAGAGACTGATTCAGAGAGAGCAAAAATATTTTAATATATTTTATAAATATTATAATTAGCAAAAGGTGGTTACCTATTTATTATAGTGATATCATAATTGTTTCCTGCAGGTCAAAGGCTGTCCAATGTGATCTCTAGTTTTTCTGACGAGGGCAACACAAAAGAGACCATGTTGAAGTAAAAAAAAAAAAAAAAAGGAACAACAGCCAATGATGTTTGCAATAACAAATTAGACAAATTAAAAAAAAGAACAAATTAAAAAAATTGCATTGCAATTTCAAACGCTTGGAGAGGAAGTCAGTACGTATAGAAAAGAGGAATAAAAGAGGAACTGCTGATGCCTCTGATAAATACTAAGGAAGCGAATAAATATAGACACAGTCAAAAACGTGTACTCTCTGTGTCATTGCAGCAGCGCGACTATCACGACTAAAGATGAGGATTCTTTTTCTTTTCATCATATTCCTTCACTCAGGTATTGGTTCTGCAATAATAATTTGGATGCTTCCAATGGGGGTTCATTTCCAGACTGAGGAATGTATTCACTATGGATTGATATCCAGAGTGAGGATTAGGGTTGGGCTGTACAGTACAGAAATGCATTGTTGTGAATCTGGTCAGGGTATGGTCTGGGATTTAGGTAGTGGGAGTGTAGCCATCAGAGAACCTGGCTATAGGATATACTACTTCAGGCAACAGGCAAAACCCACACCATCAACGATAGATCAGTGACTCAGACATGTAATACATTTTCTCAATATATTGTTGCATTTGGTTAGTCCTTATTACTCTAGTGACTTGATAGAAATAGAGATGTATTATATGTTGTGTGAAGAGTGTAATCTGTTTTTGCAGTCAAACTCCAGGCTTTGACTTTGACTGGCCATGGAGGAGGAGATGTCGTTATGAAGTGTGACTACTCTAAAAAATATAAAGACAACAAAAGGTATCTCTGTAAAATACAAGTAGGAGGGTGTTCTACTATTGCAATCGATAATGGAAATAACCCTACACAAGACAAAAGTATTTTTCTACAGGACAACCCGTCAGAGGGACACTTTATGGTGCTGGTCACTCAGCTGAATCCTGAGAGGAGTGGAATATACAGATGTGGGGTGGACAATGATTTAAGGCCAGCGAATGACATAGTGTTGGCTGTTAACCCTGGTTAGTGAAAACTTTTACATTATTAGTTAGACAATATTAAACATTAGAGACGTGTGTGTGAAGATTCTCGTTCATCCGAGTCATGGTGGTCTTAGTGTTCAGTTGTAGGCAACATTTTTTGGAGCTTGAAGATGTTTCACTTTCTAACCAGAAAGCTTCATCAGTTTTAGTGGGATAAATATCAAACATTTATATCTCCTAGTCTGTGACCATAGGGTCACATGGATCAACTATTGACATAATTAGCATTGTCAATGGATTGATTAGCCATGATCAGGAATTGGATTTGAATAGCTAGGTTAAATATTTAATGGCAACCATACCAATCACATATTCTAAGCCTATATTTCTGCATTCAGACAGCATAAACAAAACATTTATTTTCCAAAGACCTGGGAAGGGGGAAATGATGCTACCCCCAGAATGCTATGCTGTTTTTCGTTGATGTTCATACACACACAAAAAAAGGCAGCACGTAATTTATATTTTTTTTATTTCGCATTGTTTTTATTTCGTATATTAGATTTTCTTTTGTGATAGCTTTGCGAAAAGTCATGAGACCAGAGTGACCGAAAAGAATAGGTATGTCCGTCACCTGCACAGTACGGGACTCGATCTTAGAGGGTTAAAGTCCATTTTTGTCTGGATTAAACAGCCTCAGACTGTTTGTCTGCCTGTCTAGATTTTGTGTGTGACCCCTTGTCTGCTGGCTTGCATTACGTCCGTTTTCCCTGATTGTTGCACAGAGAAGTATTTTGGCTGTTGCTTGAATCCTTCCCTGCTTGCCCATAACAGCCTGGGGTCAAATATCTTGGCCTCATCATGGACAGTAAGCTTAACTTCAATGAACATGTCACCATCACACAGAAACATGCACAACAGAGACTTTATGTAATATGCAAACTAAGATCACAGTCTGTTGCCCCCCACACAGTTACTCTACAAAAGCATCATCCAACCCTTTCTACTTTACTGTTCCCCCTGTTTCTTCACCATACTACATGTTAGCAGCAAGAACAAACTCATTAAAATCTCACACTTAACTTCCAAGATAATACAGCTTCCAACACCCAGCCCTGGACTGGAAAAAAAAAACGCATTTTAAGAAGAGCTTTGTACCCTCAGCCATCACTGCACTTAACAAACTCCAGTGACAATAATCCATCCCCTCTATTCTTTTGTGTTATGTTGTCTGCACTGTCCACTTTTGCTTGCACTGTGTTGAGGAGGGAGGGTAACTAGAAGGGAGGGGGGGTATGTTGTGTCACATTATATGTTATTTGTTATATGCGATGTGTGATAAATGTATTAGACATCAATGCTGCTGTCTTTTATGGAATGGAATGACGTGTGAAAAAGAATATCCTTTACAGGACAATAAAGACTATCTATCTGGTGTCTTGGTGTTTCCTGACAGGCAGTGGTGGACAGTAACGAAGTACAAGTAATTCGTTACCGTACTTAAGTAACTTTTTAACGGAACTGTACTTTACTTCAGTATCATTGTTTTGTGAGACTTTATACTTTAACTCAACTACATTTCAAAGGGGAAAACCTTACTTTTTACTCCACTACTTTCCTAAAACCTGTCGTTTCTTTTTACGTTCCTTTCCACAACATCCACGCGTAACCAGTGACAGGTCAAAATAAGTACACGTGTTCCGCAAGTGTACCAGTCAGAACATGTCGTGTTTCGTGCAGTTTGCGCGCTTTACTGTCTATGGCTGCTGCATGCCTGCTTGATTCTTTTCGCTGTCACGTTTATGGCCAACACAATTATGGAATCGCAGACAACAAAAATAAACCCCCAAATTCCAGAATGCATCTTTGAATCCCATTTGTGGGTCTTAGGCAATAATGGCGGCCGAGGAAAGTTTGCAAGTTATTGCACAGCTCAGCTGTGATGAGCAAGGTGCCATATGATAAAGGAATAAGATTTCTACATTACTCCAAACAGTAAATTGTTAAAGGAATATGTGTCTAATGTGGTTTCCCCCACCCTATTTATTCCTAATCACATGGTTTCCATTTAGTAGGATGTGCTTATGATAATTTCAAAATATATCAGTATAGATATCAGTAGATAGATATCAGATATCATTTTTTTTAACCTTGTATGACTTGATTGAGTGTATAAAGGACATGACATGATTGAGTGTATAAAAGACATTGGAACTATATTACACCAAATTACTTTTACTTTTGATACTTAAGTACATTTCAAGTCAAGTACTTTTATACTTTTACTCAAGTTAAAATTTAAAGGGAGCACTTCCACTTTTACTGGAGTAATATTTTACACTAGGTATCTCAACTTTTACTCAAGTACATGATCTGTGTACTTCGTCCATCACTGCTGACAGGTCAGTGGGAGTCTAATGTGATCTGTCATCCTGAGGAGAGCGTTGAGTTTGTCTGCACTTTCCCTGAAAAATACAACTACAGATATAAATACTTCTGCATTCTGCATTTGGAAACGTTAACTTGCTTTGAGCTCACCCCACCTGGGACACAGCAGAGAAGGATTCAGATTCTTCCGTCTGGATCTGTGTCTGTGACCCTGCAGCAACTGACACCAGGGGATGAAGGAGTATACTGGTGTGGAGTGGGGCAAGCTGTAGGTGGATCAATCACTCTGCTCAAGAGGATTCACCTGATTATTGGTAGGTGTAAACCTTTGCAATGATATGCCCATAAAGATAGTTAGATATATCACTAAGTGCATATGTGTTTCAACATACACGATATCTCCTTTCTTTAGATCCTGAGGCAACTTGCAAATTACCATCATCACCACAACCACCAATACCGCCAACTTCATCTGGTAAAAGCCTCACCCATCTTACTCTGAATTTAGTAATACATAAACACACACGTGTGTGTGTGCGCACTTGACTTAATATTAGAGCTCCTTTTTTGGTTTCTGCATATTTGTGTGTATTGGTATGAGTGTGTGTGTGTGTGTGTGTGTGTGTGTGTGTGTTTGTGTATGTGTATAAGGATGTGTGTGTGTGTGTGTGTGTGTGTGTGTGTGTGTATTAGCATGACTTTGTGTATGTGTATGTGGTTATTACTAAGAGGGTGTGTGTGTGTGTGTGTGTGTGTGTATTTGTTCAGGACAGGTATAGTGATCATGTGTGTGTATGTGTGTGTATTTGTTCAGGTATAGTGATCATGTGTGTGTGTGTGTGTATTTGTTCAGGTATAGTGATCATGTGTGTATGTGTGTATTTGTTCAGGTATAGTGATCATGTGTGTGTATGTGTGTGTATTTGTTCAGGTATAGTGATCATGTGTGTATGTGTGTGTATTTGTTCAGGTATAGTGATCATGTGTGTATGTGTGTGTATTTTTTCAGGTATAGTGATCATGTGTGTTGGTTTTTTCATTGTTCAGGTGGCGCTGTGTTTGTCTATGTGGTTCCTGTTACCAGTGTTGTGCTGTTGGCCCTTGCCATCACCATCTACGTCTCCAGGAGACAGAGGTCAGAGGTCAGGGGAAGACAGAGGACAAGTGGTGAGTGCTACCACACTCTGAGTGACTTGTATTAACATGGATAGTAAGACAGGTAGAAAGATGGACAGCACAAACAACTCTTGTCACACAAACACACACATACATACATACATACACACATTCTCTACTCCATGCACTGGCAAGTGGCAACACATCTTTATCCCAGTGTTACCCCTTCACCATCTAGACTACTGCTGGTGAGACCATAACACACACACACACACACACACACACACACACACATACACACACAGTTGAGGGGGGCAAGTTTTGGTGGTAACACTTTATTTTAAAGTCAACATGTTAGCCACTAATATCTAGTGAATGTCTGTATTAGTGACTTGTAACACAAACATTCGAAGTCAACACAACACAACACAAAAAGTCGAAGTCAAGGCCTACAAAGCCCTTATTAAGATCATACAAAGAATAAACGCCTAATTCATCATGACATGAAGAAATTTGTACAACCCCCTCACTGGTTCTGTGGTGTGATTTTCAAAGTACGAGGACACATTGGACAATGCAGTGATTTTATTTGCCTGGCAAAAACAACACGAGTTGAGATTACGCAGGGCTGAAAATCTCGAAATGCCCATTCACTGGCTTCATCTCCAAACTTGTTAGAGATTGTATAAACTAAATAAAAAAGAAAATGAACATAAAGTGCTGTCCTGTACCTGTTTCTCTCTCTCTCTCTCTCTCTCTATATCTCTCTCTCTCACACACACACACTGTTTAATAGTGTTGTAATTGCAATGTGTTGTGTTTTGCAGAGCCATCTCAGCCATCCACCGACCCCTCAAGCATCGACATTAGAGACCCACAGGTATTAACAGAAACTAGGCCTACACAATAATAGCCAAACTCAAAATGTTTACATGCACATCTAAATCGGCAATAACTTTAAAGGTCTCCTTCCAAAATAAACAGTTTAAGACTTGATGTTTTTACATTACCACAGGTCAGCCCAAGTTGTACTTCTATGCTCAACTTCAAAATGCTCTCCTACCCCTGTAGTCTGTATTCGCCTGTGATAGAAAACTGCCGGGAAAAACGAGCGAATCGGAAAAGCCGTACAAATGTACGTCAATTTGAACATTAGCTATGCAGTTAACCCGCCCTCAAGAAAACATTAGGCTGCCTGCAGACAGACCCACTAGAGGGAGTGTCACAGTGTTGTTAGCCAATCAGACGCGATACATTTGCATATCATTAATATTCATAAGAATCCTCTCGAGCTATTCCTGCTCTCGTTTTCACCTAACTAAAATAGCTTGAAACAAGACAACCACAGCATATTTTTTGTCGAAACCAACTCTCATGACATTATTTTAGACAAGAGACCACCACAAAATTAATGAAAATACAATGGAATGAGACCTTTAACACAGATGTCAAAGTGTATACATGCATGGGAAGAAAATCTGAATTGACCAAAGTGTGCTTGACTCTGTGACAGTTGGTGGCAATTTACACTCATTCATTTAATAATAATAATAATAATAATAATAATAATAATAATAATACATTTTATTTGAAGTGCCTTTCAAGAGACCCAAGGACACTGTACAGATATTAAAATAGACATGTAGACATGTAGAGATAGTTGACAGTTATAAGAGACATAATAGCAACACATAAAAAGACATGTAAGGAAAATTGACAGCTATAAAAGACATACTAGCAACACATATTGCCCTGAGACACAAAAAATAAAACTAATAAAACAAAGTAAAATCACGGTCATAATAATCATTAGTGATTATTCGTTATGCGTCCAAATGTTGGCCACGTTCACTGTGACCACCTGTTGTTTCAGGTGGAGCCTGCAGCAGAGTCGCAGACTGAAGTTCCCACCAACATCCCTGTGTCTGATGGAGTATATGAGCGACTAGACCTCAACACCATGGAAGAGGATAGTGTTTATCATCACCTAAACACCAACATCCGTGTGTCTGATGGAGTATATGAGTGACTAGACCTCAACACCATGGAAGAGGATTGCGTTTATCATCGCCTAAACACCAACATCCGTGTGTCTGATGGAGAATACCAGTTAGACTTCAACACCATGGAACAGGACAGCGTAGAGACACAATGCACTGATGTCTGACAATGTATCAATGAAGTAAACTTTTAAGGAAGTTGATGTTTGTACATTCAAGGAAACAAGACATAATTCACAACCATATATGGTCACAGGTTTATACAAGCGAAAAACATGATGCAAAAAAAAAAAAAAAAAAAAACAACCATATATGGTCACTGAGCTGGATTGTGCAAACATCCTGAGTAGTATGAAAATGGTGTTCTTTCTTTGCTTGTTCTGGTTCCTGTTTTTTTCTTCTTCTTATCTTTTTGCATCACTGTAACCACTGTCTAGACTACTGATAACAATTTACTTTTAATCCAGTCATTTCTTAAATATTTTATTTCATTTTGTTTACTTAGTTTTAATATAACCTATACTGTGTTCATTCTAGATTTGTGTCGCTTAAATGCAATAAAACTAACTCTATCTAGCATCTTTTGAATTTGTTTTAAAACCACTTGACTTTTTTAATAACATAAAATTTTCTCCCCAACACTGTGTTAAGGGAGGTACAGAGCAGGGTTTACAAAATGTGGCTTTTTGAAATGATGATGCCAACAGGAAGTCAGTAAAAATAGCCTCTGCAAGAGAGCTGAAGCCTTAGTATGCTTTGGCCAGAGCACCAGCACTGTTAAACCCCTGGACAAACATTGAAGAACAAAGCTCCTAACGATGAGAAGTATACTTCTTTTCACCATATTGCTTTTCTCAGGTAAATTCTCTTTGTTTTTGTACCAGAAGAGGTGCAATGGCTGTGACAATTACAGTTCTCCCATTAAGACTCAGAGAAGGAAATGATGTATTTAATTTGAACAGATTTGGTTACAAATATATATAATAATAGAGTAATTGGCGTAGGCCCCGTCCATGGTCACTCCGGCTCCTGCCCTGGCTTCCGCGGCCAGCGCTCCTGCTCCCGAGGCCGTCACTCCGGCTCCCGCAGCCAGCGACCCTGCTCCGGGTCTCCGGGTCCGCATCCAGGCCGTCCTCCGGATGTCCTGTGTCTGCCCGTCCAGCCTCCTGGTCCCGTTGCTGGCCTGTCGCCTGACCCTTCGTGTTCGTCCATCCTGCCCCTGGGTCGTCATCCTGGCCGTCCACCCGACTCCTGCTGCCTGCCCGTCTGGTCTC